>PVKH010007642.1:0-19559 GCA_004027955.1 Chaetophractus vellerosus | reverse complement strand
GCTGATGAAGGGTCCTCGATGAGTTTGCTCTGATGAAAGACTGATGAAGGGTCGTCGATGAGTTCCTGGGAGAAGTTCGCTGTCAAAGAACGAGCTGGGAAATTCTCTCCGAATGTTGAAATCAGTTCCCTTTTATAAGCAGTCAACTGAATGGATAACAGCGTCATCCATTCTTCATCCAATCTTGCTGATTGATGCAAATGCAATTAGCCCCAGGCTTGCTGGACCCAACAGCTGGGCACAATTACCTGGCCGAGTTGACACATTAGCCTAGCCATCACACCATGTATAAACAAACACACAGAGTATGTTTGTTTGTTGTTGTTGTTTTTTTGACCATTGTAATACCAGGCATTTCTTGAGCAATTTTACATGGATAGAGCTTTTCCAATCACTGCCATAGAAAATCAGGAGTTAAATAAGCCTATAAGGAGGAGAATAGACTTGAACTATCAGCACTTACTACTCAATGTTTCTTTCTCATCTTGCTAGCAGATAAGGTTAAGCTGCAGAGTTGGTTATACTTATTTACTTTATCATGTTTCAGGATGAAAAGAAAGCATCAAGTGATTTTAACATGAAATTAGGGATGATATAGTGATTTTAGAATCATTAAAAATGTGTGACTATTTGAGGTTACATTTAGATACACCCTGACATGCCTGTGAGCTCATGCTACACTTAAACAGTATTGAATAAGAATACAAACATTTCTTTAGAGAAAACCTCTGCAGGAAAGATACACTATAGAGAAGAAAGAAAAAATGTGATGCAATGTATATACCTCAATTATTTGAAATACCTGAATTCACAATTGTGGAACTCCAGTTTTACTTAGATTCTGTGGCCTTTTGCAAATCAACATTCATTTGGAGGAAGATTATGAAATGTTCACTAAATATGCTCTGAAAACAGATACCTTAATTTGAGGCCAAAAAGCACCATAATTTATTGGATACAGTATATACTTTAGAATAGATTTTTTTCTATTTTCAGTCATGTGGTGTTTGTTTTATCTTTTATATTACTGAGCCTTAAATTTTTCTTATATAATGTTGGAATAATAACAAAGAACATAAAAGAATTGAGGAACATCATTATACTTCTGTCAAAGTTTGTATCCTAAAGAATAAAATACCTTTCTACATAATTCCAAATTATTGATAAAATAACCAAAATTTAAATATACATATTAATATTCTTATTTTCAGTAATTTGCTCATTATATCATTGTATTAATCAGGTTCTTTAGGGAAACAGAACTGGCAGAATATATTTGTAAATAGTATGAGATTTTATAAAATTCTCTCATGTGACCATAGGAATGGCCAAGTCCAAATTCTGTAGGACAGTCTGCCAGCCAGGAACTTGGATGAAGGTCCTCATTGAGATCCCAAGTTGATACTGGCAATCTGAAGAAGAGATGAGAATTGTCTCTCTGAATGCTGAAATCACTTCTCCTTATAAGGCCTTCAACATATTGGATGTGATGTCACTTATTCCTGATGGCAATCTCCTCACTTGATTGTAGATGTAACCAGCCATCTATGCAATTAACTCAATGATGATTAAAGTCCATGAAATGTCCATGTATTACAATTTCCCAGTGATTTCTTGGCCAAACAACTGTGTGCCATTACATGACCAAGTTGACACATTAACCTATCCATAATACTCCATCCCTTGTCAACTTGACAGCCACACACATCACCTTAAACCGTTCCTAATTTCTGAATAAAAACAATAACAGACATAAACATATATATATATACATATATTTTTTTCTACCTAAAATTTCTCAACTGTCCTGCATACAGCTAGACATATTAAATCCCTCCAGAATAGGGTGGAAGTCCTTGGGTAATATTCACTTATGCTTGACATCCTTAAATACTATGAAATAAAACTAATACAACTTATGTCATATGATAAGGGGAAAAGATAGTGAAGAAAACAATGATATCTGCTTTATGTACACATACAAACACACTCAAAACAAAACCAGGAAGAAATATTCATGACAATTAAAGGCTTCATTTCTGAAACTGGTCACATAGTTGAAATTTGTATTTATCATTGCCTTCTTCCACTACCCATTCCATGTTCCCTTTACCCTAAGCAAGCACTTCAGCTGGGTGTATTTCTTTGCAATTGGGGTTACCCACACCTTCTTTCCTGAAATTTCTGGGCCATTATTAGTCCTTCTTGGATTATATTGTTGCAATTTTCCTTTGACTTCAATCACAGTGCATGGTAGTACTAAGAGTTGCCCTAGGGGAACTCTTGAACCCCAGGCAAACTACTCTTTACCTCCATTGTGTAGGTGCAGTCATATTTTCTCTTGATAGTCAGGATCAACCACCCAAGCTAGTAGAGTAATTCCCTTATTTTTCTGTTGACTTAGAGCCATGAGTGACCCAAAATGGCCAGGTGGTGGTCCAAAATACCAGTTCAATGAAAATCTTGTGTTCACTGGTGAAAACACTCCTCCTTTTGGAACTAAGACTTGTAGATGACCACAGCTTATGGTTGCAGGGACAAGAAGATAAAATTTTCCTGGTGATCATTAGTTGTAGCATGCTGATTACATTGGGGAATGGTGCCATATCTGGGGCTAAGTGTGAGTTTCAAAGCTTGCAGATTTGGCACTCAGCAGTGCTTGTAGTCAAGTCTGCCTTGGTGAGGGGAAGTCCACATTGCTCAGCCAATGTTTAAATTCCATCCCTATCACCATGGCTACTTTTTCATGAGTCCATTGGGCAATGACAAAAGTAGTTTTAGAGGCTAAGTGCTAGTCACAGAGCAGGTCATCTTATCCAATTGATTATTAAAATCTACGTCTGCTAAAGTCCCCCTCTGGTGAGCATCCATTTGGGACAGAAATATTTCCATATTTTTTTGTCCATTGAGAAAGTTCTACCCACTTATGTTTTCTCCAGTCCTCTTTGTCACAAATTTTCTAATTATGTGAGTTCCAAGTCCCTGACCATCCAGCCAAACCATTGGCAACATCTCATGAATCAGTGTACCAACTCACCCCTGGCCACTTTTCCTTCCATTCAAAGTGAACAGCCAGGGGAACCAGCTGTGGCTCAATTGGTAGAGCCCTGGTTTACCACACAGGAGGCCCCAGGTTTTGTTCCTGGGGCCTCCTCAAGAAGGCAGGCTACCTCAAGAAGGCAAGACTCCTTGAGCTGGGAAGCCACCATGAGCAAGGCAAAGCACTGTGAGCAGGGCAAGCCACCATGAACAGGACAAGCCACCATGAGCAGGCAAGGCACTGTGAACAAGCAAGCTGCCATGCATTGAGCTGACTCAGTGGGATGCCACAGCAGAAGGAGACAAGCAGACACAGAAAAATGCAAAAGCAATGAACACAGCAAGAGTAAGCAGCAAGGGGGTGGTGTGGATATATAAATAAATAAAAATGAATCTTTTAAAAAAGATGAACAAACAGGTGCCTTTCTCAAAGTTTTGCTCACTGGACAGATTTTCCCTCACCCCTGTCTTTCAGCAACATCCAGTGCTGTAGCTGTCCACTTTCACATGGTACCTGCATATCCTACTGAACCATGTGTAAAACAGGTGCAGGTTTACTCTGCCCCAGTCAACTGATCATGAGGAACTCCCCAAGAGGCCATACCTGTGGGCTGGGAAAGAGAAGGTAAGGTAGCAAGGGGCAGCCATGGGCATTTGGTTCACTTCCTCATATCACTTATTTTTGCATTCAGGACCCAGTCAAACATTGTTTCATAAATACTACTTCCAATTCATGATGGAATGCAGTTGTGCATGCCCAATTTTATGGTTTAGTGGGTCAGACAATACCTAGCTCATGATAGACAACTCAGCTCTCATGGTAACTTGATGGCCTATGGTTAAGCATTCAGTCTTTACTAAGGTCCACTAGCAGGAAAAATGCAGATTCTCAAAAGGAGAGTAGTTATCTGCAGACGATGACAGAGCTTTGATCCAAAATCCTAAGGGACTGTGTTGTAATTCTTATATAGGGTCCTGCCAGATAGTAATTTTATTTGCCACTGACACTTCTAGTACCATTGGATCTGTTTGATCATATGGCCCAAGTGACAGTGCAGCTTGTGCAGTAGCTTGGACTTGTCAAAGAGCCTCCTGTTTTGCCAGTCCCCACTCAAAACTAGCAGCTTTTCTGGTCACTTCTTACTCTGAGTCAGAGTAGGAAATCCAAATGAAGAATATGTTGTCTCCAAAATCTGAAGAAGCCAACCAAGCATTGTGCCTCTTTTTCAGTCATAGGAGGGCCAGATGTAAAAGCTTAGCCTTAACTTAAAATGGGATATCTCAAGCTATCCCACATGTAATGGTTTGAGTTTGATTTAATTATGAATTCCAAAAATATAGATTAGATTATGTTTGTAAGCTGGTCGGTTCATCTGGGCATGATTGAGTTGTGAGTAGGGCGTTAACTGCCATGTCAGTGAGATGTTGAGCCCCGCCCCTCAGTGTGCATGGTCTAAAGTATGGAAGGCTAGATAAGAGGCAGCAGAGAAAAGCAGATTGAGAAAAGCAGACTGAGAGAAGCAGAGATTGGAGAGAAGCAGAGAAGAGATTTGGAGAAGGAGATTTGAGAAGCAGTTCTGATGCTGGAGTGAGCCGTTCGCCCGATAGCCTACAGCTGCCTTGTGGAGAGACATCGGCAGCCATCTTCCTCCAACATGTGGACTTTGGTATGGGAAGAAATTTATGGTTTGTGGCCTGGTAACTGTAAGCTTCTACCCCAAATAAATACCCTTTATGTAGACTGAACAATCTTTGGTGTATTTCAAAAGGCACTCTTGTGGCTGATCAAAACACCACACTACTGGATACCAAGAAGTTTCACCAAGATGGAAGGCCCCTCTATTTAGATGGATTCATCTCCCATCCTCTCTTATGCAAATGTCTTACCAGTAAGTCTAGAGCTGTAGCTACTTCTTGCTCACTAGGTCCAATCAGCATGATATCATCAATATAATAAACCAGTGTTATGCTTTGTGGAGGGAGTGATGACTAAGATCCCTGTGGACAACATCATGACATAGAGCTGGAAAGCTGATATACCCCTGAGGTAGGATGGTGAAGGTATATTGCTGACCTTACCAGCTGAAAGAAAACTTTTTCTGATGATTCTTATTAATGGCAATTGAGAAAAAAGCATACCAGTCACAAGGGATATGTTGATTTGCTCAAGCAATGATACCACATTTGGAAGAGCAGCTGAAATTGGAGTCACAATATGTTAAGATTATGATAATCCACAGTCATCCTCCAAGATCCATCTATTTTCTTTTTTTAAAGATTTATTTTTTATTTATTACATATCCCCCCTTTCTGCTTGTTCTTGCTGTGTTCATTCTTGCATTCTTCTATGTCTGCTTGTCTCCCCCCACTGCAGCAACCTGCCAAGTCAGCTTCACTGCATAGTGGCTTGCCCTGCTCACAGAGGCTTGCCCTGCTCATGGGGGCTTGCCCTGCCCATGGTGGCTTGCCCTGCCCATGGCAGCTTTCCTTCTCAAGGCTGTCTACCCACTTGAGGAGGCATCAGGAACTGAACCCATGGCCTCCTATATGGTAAACCAGCACCCTACCAATTGGGCTACAGCTGGCCCCAAGATCCATCTGTTTTCTACACAGGCCAAATAGGAGAGATGAATAGGGATATTTTGGGAATCACCACCCCTGCATCATTCAAGTTCTTGATGGTGGTGCAGATCTCTGGAATCCCTCCAGGAATCAAGTATTGCATTTGACTTATTATTTTCCTAAATAAGGGCAGTTCTAGTGGTTTCTACATGGTCTTAGCTACTATAAAAGATCTAACTTACAAGTCAGGGAACCAATGTGGGGATTCTGCCAGTTGCTGGATATTTCTATTCCACTGGACCCACTGAGAGATGGACCTGTGCTAAAACTCCATAGATCACCTGACCTCCATTGGCTCCTACTATGACTGTTTGGCTATAATAACATTTTGGGTCTCCTGGAATTAATGTCACTTCTGTGCCAGGTCTAATAATCCCCAAAATGTCTGATCATTTCCTTTTCTCAAATGCATGGTTAATATCACAAAAGGCCATACATCTCTTTGGGGGAAACTGGGAGGAATGTTAACAAGACAAATTTTAGCTGTGTAACATTGACCTTTCTCAAGGGGACCTGGTCTTCCCCTCATTCAAGGGGCTCTGTGCCTGTAAACTGTCTCAAGTCTGAGAACTGATGAAGGCACTGTGACTCTCTGTTTCTGTAATTTAAGTTAGGGTTTTGTTCATTTGACCTAAAACTCTTCTGCTTATACAGACCAAGTAGGAACTTAGTAGACTGCCCATCTATTTTACTTCTTGGAACCCTTTGATCTATTATCCAACACCACAGGTACATGCAACTCAGACAATTGTGATTTTTGTTTTGAGTCTGCCATTCATTGTGGTAACCACACCCACCTTGTCTTTGGTGATTAAGTGCTGCTTATTTGTTTTCACAAACCCAGAATATGATCATTCACATAGTGTTTAAGGATCTTAGTTCCATGAAAGCATTTCCCACAGTAATATCTGTCCTACAAAGAAGAACAACCACAGAGCTCTTCAGGGCAGATGGAGTAAGTCTCACAAATTTATTCCTCACAGTCCTGGTGAAAGGTGTTTCCCCTGGATATTCCTGGGGTAGGTGAGTGGGTTTTAGATAGTGAATCCATTCTAGCATTCCAATCTCTCCAAGCCTTTGGATCCCCTCATCTACACAATACTGGGGTAAATCCGATATCTCATTCTCATGCATTGTAGACCATCTTTTTATCTATATTTCAGCCTGCCACTGGAACAAACTGTTAGAACCCTAGGGCTACATCACTCAATCCAGAATCTCTGCTTAGTGGGCCCATATCAATAAATTCAGCCTAACCCAACTTTATATTCCTTCTACCATTATCCTATATCCTTAATATCTATTCCCACCCATATTTCCCTGATTTCTTTTTATATAAATTGATAACTCATGCAGTTATTTTGTAGTGCGCTGTACTTCCTCATGGGTCCCATTTTGTACTTCAACTTTGGGGACTTGCTGTGACTTTAGTCTATTTATAAGTTTGGAAGAGTAGAGAGATAATGGGGGTGGGTAAGGAGAAGCATTAGAAGTGTCTTGTAAGCCAATTACTTCAGGGCATTCTCTCACAGTTTAACAGGTGAGACAGAATTAATCTCTTCAAGTGGGGGTTGGATGGCAGACTCCTCAGAGCAGGGTAGAATTTGGATGATTGTTTCTTCAGGACAAGGAGGAGGTAAGGACTCCTTGGGGCAGGCCAGAGTTTGGGAGGTACAACCTTGACTTTGGGTGGTCTTGTCCTTAGGGAAGGAAGAATGCCAAGTGTCTTTCTCCTCAGGGCAGACCACTGTAGTTTTATCTAGCAAAGCCTGATCCTTGTCTCTTATTAGCATGGAAGTAGTAATATCAAATGGTGATATTTTGCATATCTCTATTGCCAACTCACACCTTGGACTGTCAGTGACTTCTTGATTATTGGAAAGTCTCATTAGTGCCCTTGAATCTAATCAGAATAGAAAGCCAATGCAAAAATCCCAGAACCAATTCAGAAATTCCATTTTTAAGGTTCTACTTCTTAAGAATCACACAGTATCAAGCTGGGTTAGGGTTCTCTAGGGATGTCCTCATTGCTGACTACTATATCATCATTTGATTGTAGATATAATCAGCCAATACTGCAATCAACTTGCTGATGATGAAAGTCTATGAAATTCCCTTTTATTTCAATTAGCCTAGTGTTTACCAAACAACTGGGCACCACTACTTGGTTGAGTTGATATATTAGCATAACCACTGCAATTATTAAAAGGGAAAATAAATGAAATAAGCATGACTATAAATGAACTAAGAACTTACTTCAAGAAGTGAAAACTACCAACTATATTAGAATAAAGTTACAATGCAGAAATTAATATATCAGAAAATAAAAATGATTATATTCAACAGATAAATTTGAATGTTTATTGATATTTAAAATACTATCCAAAAAATGAACACCAATAAGCTAAATTGAATCAAGTATAGTCAATTACAAAAAGATATCAATTTACAGAATATTGAAAAGAACATTATGACAATAGACCTGGGAGCAATAAAGATTTCCAATAACTAGTAGTTATTTCTCAAAGCAGTGTAAGTCTTCATATCATCAACAGGAAATAGGACAAAAATAAATATATAAATAAATAAATAATCATATGTATTAAACCCTTTTTAAAAAGCTTAAATTGGTTTAAAATTAGAAAGCAATGAGATACATATATATCTAATGCATTTATGGGAAAGGATTTGTTAAACAAATACAAATAAAACAGGAAAATATGATATCTTCTACTATATAAAGACAAAAACACTTGAAATTAATTGCAAAATGTATGACAAACATCTATTTCTACAAAAATCACAATTTAAAATGTGAAATATTTTAACTGGAAAATTTGCAAGGATGTGTGGGAGCTATATGAGATATATGTTTCAGGGCTTGTAAGAGTGTGTTGGTTTAAAATAATGTGCCAAAAAAATTCCTCTATGATATAAGGGCATGATAAGTCATCACATCATTATATCTAGTATTATTTACTACAAGTAATCAATTCTAGATATAAATTGTGGGCAAACAGGCAAGTTTAGGCATACAGTTTGTATATCATGGTATACATTATACAATATACAATACACATTTAAGTAGACATTTGAGACAACTCAAATGTCTACATAAAGGGAACTATTAAATTAATTATGCTAATCAATTATAAATATAAGTTGGAAACTAAAGTATTTTGTAAGAAATTAATGACGTGGGAAGTATTTTCATTATAATACTGACTGGAAAGTGTAAGACATAAAATTTTATATATATTAGTCTATCAATTGTATAAAATGACACTTATACAAGGAAAATTATCTTAATAGAGTATATTAAGATAAGCCATTGTATCTGAATTATACTGTTAATGGTAATGTTTGTGGATGTTTTTCATAAATTTTCTGATCTTTTTCTACATAGAGAATATGATCTTTTTATTATCAGTAAAATGATTTCATTAAAGAAGTTTTATTTTCTTATCTCAGATCTGTGCCCATACATATCAAATGACTACTTTCCTAAGTAATAGGTTTTCTGGTCATTATTCATAAAATTCTAAGATAGTAGAAACACATGTTTATGTATAATTTGCTTTTAAACTGAACCCTAATATCAGCTAGAGAGAAATATAACAATAAAGAAATCACTGGTTGCACCTACCTCCTTTAATGCATTTGGCAAAGTAGCAGGCATTTCCTTTTTAGCAAACATGTTGCCTAGACTTAGCAACAACTGACCCATCATTAATTACTGCCATGCAGTTCATCCATTTTCACCTTAAGTATAGTATTTTCTTCCTCACTTGATGACTTGAAAATGATTGCTAACAGAGACTTTCCAAATAAATCTGAGTCCAAGTGCTGAGTTTATTTTTGCTCTGCATGCTCACACTGTCCTATGAAAGTTGGCTCCAAGCATCCCAGATCACATATGTATTTCTTTGGTCATAACACCCAAAACTGATGGGGCAAATCTTATCATTGGAGTCCATCTCTCTTGAACCCTTTCCTACATATTTGTTATTCTTAGATTCTTGGTTACAAGGTGACATACTATTCATGTCACTTAATCAAAACTAACTTGATTTATAACCCTGAAAATAGCAAACAATTTTAAAGCAGAAAAAGTAGAGATTCCAAGTACCATGTTTATCAAAAAAACAAAGTTGTCCTGGAGTAGTAGGTCCTTGAATTCAGCATTTTTATATCTTTTTCTTAGAAAGTCAATACTCATCTTGGAGATGGCTCCTATGGCCCTTGAGACTGAATCCAAATGGTTTGGAAACTAAAAACAAATAGCATCTGTAATCTGTGATCTATCATGTCAAGTGGTCTCTAGTCTCAGATATTCCCGAAGTCTGTCCTTATCAGCACTTTCATGCATTATTACACAGAAATGTGTAAACAGATATTGCTCAAGTCAAGGAGTTAGGGATGCTCTGAATATTCAGCTTCCAGAAGATTAGAATTAGAAGCTTCATCCAAATGGCAGCCAAACCAGTTCATCTTTTGGTCTGTTGTGGTTGTGGCATTTGTGAAAACAAAGTTAAAGGTAAAAGGGGGAGAAACAGTTGGTATGTGTTAGCAGTCTCTCTAATGCTGAGATTATAAAGTGATCTTAGAGCCTGGGAGTTCAGACACAGAAGTTTCTAGTTATGGGAGTGAGGGTGCATGATCTTATCAGAACACATAAAGCAATCTTATAGTATCTGTCTTACAGAGTTATAGGGAAGATTGATCAAGATACCAAGTGGTGGCTAAGCATAAACACATGTAGGCTAAAGAAACTTATGATAAATATTTAAAATGTGAATCATGCTGTGATTAAGAGCTTCGGGGTACAATAAACTGCAACTCCTGGGGCTGTTTTACCTATTATCTATGCAATCATGTGCAAGTTTCTCAGCTTCTTTGGGCATCCTTTCCTATATGTTCAAAGCACATGAAAAGGACCTGTTCTTATAGGTCCAGAGAAGGATTATGTGAGATAATGTGTATAGTGATTAAATGGCTTCTGGCATAGAGAAAAATATTTGTTGTCTGTTGTTATCTTTTGTACAGGAGAAATAGATCTCATGCTGTGATTGACCCAGGTTCTGTCAAGAATTGTCTTAACTCATGTGTGGAGCTTGTCTTCCTTTATCATATGGATTTTATGACTTGGATCAAATGCAGAAATAGGCAGTAAAATTAGCCAAGTTTTGAAGTATACAATACAGATTTAAAAATTCTTGCAAGTATGATATATTTTATGTGTTTGATTACTCCACTAAGATACATGACAGTGATGTTGAGATTTTCTGAAAAGGCTGTAGGAGATAAAGGGCATGTGAATACCATGAGAACTAATAAATAATGAACACTTTCATGTATCAGTCATTCTGCTAAATTTAGTAAAGCATCTGTGTTTCATATAATCCCCATAAGGGAGATATTGTTATTAACAGCCCATATGTATGGGAATTTGATGAAGGCCAACAGCTAACAATTAGTGTTCTTCACATTTAAGTCCTGAGTGATCTGATTTCTAATCCTGAGCTCTATCATGACATTATTTTACCTCATCGGGCACTGGTGTTCTGATGTGTCTTCCACTCTAGATGTTGTGAGAAAGAAAGTACTGACCAGCTCAGAATTATTTAGGAGTTTTGGTTCTACCACCAGCGGGAGACAGGATTTTTCCTCACACAGATCCCATATAAACCTGCTGACCAGGAAAAACAGGGTGGAGAAAGGAACTTTCCTAACTTCCTTCCCTACATTTAGTCCTTATCTTCTTGACTTCCCTAAGGACATTGCAACTAGCTTTAATTTTGGGATTTCTTGATGACTGAAGGGTGGAAAAGAAGTCTATGCTGAAAATTTAGATTTAGGAACTTGGACATACTCTACATGAATGGGTCATGCTAGCATCCTAGATGATTTATACCCAAAAGACATGAATCTGCATACATTCCTCAATTCTTACACTTACTAATCATATGATTCTTTGAATGTCACTTAAATTACCTGAGCTGGTAAAACAACCTTCAAGAAATACAGTTATTGGGAGAACTACCAAAATATAGCTTGGAAACCATCATGCATGGATAATGCATGGAAAATATTTTTCAATTAAACTTAAAGAAATGATTCCATGGCAGACACACTCACTAGTATAACACATTGGTTATCATTTTATGAATCTTGGTGAATCTGTGTAATATTTGGGAAATTATACAATATCTCTCTGTTTCTCTTTCTTCTCAGCAAAGTTGAATCATGTAAAAATACATGTGGCATGCAGGTAGAAAATAGATATGACATTATTCTTCTTGTGGGAACCAATTCAAGGAAGGATGCAGAAAAGCATCTTGGGAAAGAACAGATTTTAATGAAAATTCATCAAGCTATACTTTCATAGACAACAAAATGGTCTTTCAAAAACAAACCCAAAACCAAGATGATTCCATGCATGCAAAAGATAAAAGAATTCATCTTTTCCAGACTCCCATTATAAGATTTACTAAAGGAAGTCCTTCAGGTAGAAGCAAATGATTCTAGATGATATTATGAATCTATACAAATGAATGAATGAAAAGCATCAAACCTGTTAACTACATGAGTAAATATATTATTCAAATTGTGGTGTATAAACACAATGGAATATTATGCAGCAGCAGAAGAAATGAAGTTGTGAATCATATGACAACATGGATGAACTTGGAGAACATTACATTGAGTGAAGCAAGACAGAAACAAAAAGACAAAAACTGCATTATTGTGCATAATGAATTAAACATATGATGTAAACTCATGGAATTAAAAATTAGAATACAGGTCACCTGAAAATAGAATGAGGGTAAAGAACAGAAAGCTGAGGGTTAATCTGTGCAGAATTGATAAAAGAAGTTATTTGTAAATCTTTGGACATGAATAGAGATGGTGAAAGCACATCATTTTGTTTGTAACAAGCAGAGCTATTCTATGGGTATTACAGTGGTTGAAAGGGAATGTCTAAGGACATGCATATTACTAGAAGGAAATATAAAACCTGTAAGATGGAAGTGTAGAAGATAGTGAAACCTCATGTAAAATATGAATATGGGTAGTATTGTATAAAACCTGTATATAAGCCTGTTTTTACAAAATATAAATACAAATATACTAGAGAGAAGGAAAAAGAATGCAGCTATACATGGCAGGGGAAGCATAGAGAGATTGAGAAGTGATGGTTTTTGTTTGTTTTTTATTATTTTTGGAATAATGAAAGTGCTTAAGAATGATTGAAGTGATGAGTGCACAAATATATGATTATACTCAATACAATTGATTATACACTTTGGATGGATATATGCTTTATTAATATCTATGAGTAAAATTGATTTTTTAACAAAATAAAACAAAGATGTTTTCATGCATTCAAAAGTTAAAAGAATTCATCAGTTTCATACTCCAATTACAAGATATATTAAAAGATGTCCTTCAGGGAGAAGGAAAGTGATTCTAGATGATAGTATGGATCTATACAAATGAATGAAGAGTATCAAGCTTATTAACTACATGAGTAAATATTTGTTTTTTCTTGTATTTCTTATATCAGTTTAAAATTTCATTCACTTTCAAAACAAAAATAAATGTCAGCTATGTGATGTGAGAGAGTGAGACATTTTAAGGAATGAGTGACCTAGATGAGTTAAGGGAAAATATTCCCAGCGGTTCTCACCCAGTGATTTAAAGACATGGACATACTAGTTTCTTTTTCTTTTAAACTAAAGATATAGGTTTACAGAACAATCATACATAAAATACAGGTTTCCCATATATCACATTATTAATATCTTGATTGGCTCATTCTTATAATTGATTAAAGCACATTTTCATAGTTGTCCTATTAACTGTAGGCCATGGTTTAAATTAGGGTACACACTGTTTAATTAAGTTCCATGGATTTTTTATTGAAATTTAATTTATCCTAGACAATAGAACAAGCTACTCAGAAGGAGAGAGTCTTTTATTCTATTCTACAGATGGAGAAACATGGGGACATAGAGTTAAGGAAAATGTTTTATGTAGAAACCATTAAGAAGATCACAAACCACATTTACCTAAACCTCTTTGTAATAGATACCTCAAAGAGAAAGAAGAGCAACCTCGTAGGAAGGAAAGCTCCACTTTTTTTTCCTCTCCTTCAGCTTCTGATGTTGAATCATTTGCAACCTTACCAGGAATTCACTGACATGATGTAAATCACAGGGAACTTTGGGTTTTGGGGGTGTAATAGTCCTTAAGAAGATAATGATGGGTATGGATTGCATCCTCCAAATCCTCAGGAATAACTCACTGTTATGAATCTTCTTTGAGCAAAAAAGTGAGTCCTTGAGGATCCAGCAAAACACCTATTCACTTATGCTTGTCAACCTGATTGCTTGCAGGAGTTCCTTCCCTAAAAGAGCATATTAGCAGAGAAAGATGACACAAACACCTATCCAGAAATTCCTAACAATTGCACAGAAGAGCTCTCACAACTTAACTGCAACTCCAACTCATCTCAAATTCCAATGCCAACTCCACTCCAACTCCAATACCAACTCTGTTATTATCATGCACAAGAGAAGTTCACAGTGGTGTTCATAAAAATGTTTTTGGCACACCATAGTCTATGATATATCATTTTCTTCAACATTGCCTTACATATTATTTAATAGAAAAAAAGCATGGTATATAAACTTACAGTTTAAATTTTTCAGCTATTGTAATATGTTACATTGACATAGAGAGGCTCTAATCATACTTTCCTTTTTTTGTTTCATTTACATGTCATTCCTTTTATTTTTATTTTTCCTTATTAGAGAATTTGTGAGTTAGAAAGTCATGCTCAGGATACAGGATTCCCATACACCACCCTGTTATTAGCTCTTACATCATATGGAATATTTGTTAAAATCGATAATAGCCAATTTTTATAATTTTGGTATTAAGTACAGTCCATTGTTTAAATTAGGATTCACTATTTGTGTAGATAACTTCCATGGATTTTTAAAAATTTTTATTCTGTTACTATATATACAACCTAACATTTATCCTTTTAATATTATTCAGATGCATATTTCAGTGCTGTTAATCATTTTCTCAATGTTGTGCTCATCACCACCGTACCTTGCCAAAACACTTCCATAATTACAAATAGGAATCCCATACATTTTAAGTCTTAACTTCCCACATGTATCAGGGCATCACTTCTATTTTAATACTGAATAAATTCCAATATATGAAAAAAACTGTATGATATTTATCCATTCTTAGGTTGATGGATACTTGGGTTGTTTCCATCTTCGGGCAATTGTGAATAATGCAGCTATGAACTGTATGTTTATTATGTGCAAATCTCTTTTGAGTACTTGATTTTAATTCTCTGGAGTAATTTCCTAGTAATGGGATTGCTGATTTTAAATATAGCTTTCTGAGGAACCACCAAACTGTCTTCCACAGCAACTGAACCGTTTTACATTTCCACAAGCAAAGAATGAGTTTTCCTGTTTCTCCACATCCTCTCCAACACTTGATATTTCCTATTTCTTTTAATAACAGTCATTCTAATGTGTGTGAAATAGCATTTCAGTTTTGGATGTCATTTCCCTGGTGACAAATGATGTTGAGCAAATTTTCTGTTGCTTTATTTGTATGTCTTCTGTGGAGAGATGTCTATTCAATTCTTTTGACTATTTTTAAATTGTGTTCTTTATCTTTTTGTTGTTGACTTTAAAGATTTCTTTACATATTCTGGATATTAAAACTTTATCAGATATGCTGTTTCCAAATACTTTGTCCCAATGTATAGGCTGTCATTTTTATTGTCATGAAAAAGTCCTTTGAGGCACAAATTTAAAAAAAATTAAGAAGTCCCATATACGTAATTTTCTTTTGTTGCTTGCACTTTGGTTGTAAAGTCTAACAATCCATTGCTTAACACGAGATCCAGAAGATGCTTCCCTATAGTTTCTTCAAGGATTTTGATAGTCCTGGCTCTTTTAGATATTTAATACATTTTGTATATGGTGTGTGTTAGGGTTTCACCTTCACAGTTTTTGTGAATGTAGATCCAGTTTCCCCAGAACCATTTGTTGAAGAGATAATTCTTTTCCAATTCAGTGGTGTTTTCCTCTTTGTAAAAAATCTGTTGGCCATAAATGTGATGGTTGATTTCTGAACTATCACTTTGATTCCATTGATCTATATGTCTCTGCTTGTGTCAGTACCATGTGGTTTTGATTACTGTGGCTTTGTAATAAGTTTTAAGAATGGCAGTGTGAGACCTTCAATTTTATTCTCTTTTTAAAGATGGCTTTAGCTATTTGGGGACCTTTTCTCTTCCATATACATTTGATGATTGGCTATCCCATTTCAGCAAAGAAGGTTGTGGGAATTTTGATTGGAATTGCATTGAATCTGTATATTGCTTTGGGTAGAATTGACACCTTGACAATATTTAGTGTTCCAATCAATGTACATGGAATGCCATCTATTTATTTAGGTATTCTATGTGTTTGCTTTGTTATGTTTAAGCAATTTTCTTGTAGTTTTCTGTGTACAAGCTCTTACTTCCTTGGTTAGATTTATTTCTAGATGTTTGATTACTTTAGGCGTTATTATAAATGGAATATTTTTCTTATTTCTTCTTATGATGGTTTATTGTTTGTGTAAAGAAACACTATTGCTTTTGGTGTTTTAATCTTGTATACTCTCACATTGCTGGATACATTTATTAGCACTAAGAGATTTGTGGATTTTTCAGGATTTTCTGTATATAGGATCATGTCAACTGCAAGTAGGAAAAGTATTACTTCTTTAATTTCAAATTGGATGTTTTTTTTTTTTATTGTCTAATTACTCTGGCTACAACTTCCATTACAATGTTGACTAATGCTGGTGACACTGGGAATCCTTTTCTTGTTCATGATCTTAGAGGGAGCGCTTACATTCTTTCACCATTAAGTGGGATATTAGCTTTGGGTTTTTCTTGCATTTCCTTTATCATGTAGAGGAAGTTTCTTCTATTCCTAGTATTATAAAGTAGGGGTGCTGGATTTTGTCAAATGACTTTTCTGCACCAGTTGAAATGATCATGTGTCATTTTCCTTTCTTTATGTTAATATTGGGTATTATATTAATTGTTTTTCTAATCTTGAACTAATCTTGCATACCAGGGATAAATCCCATTTGACTATGGTGTATAATTTTTCAATATGCTAATATTGGATTGGATTCCTAATATTTTGGATTTGCTTTGTTAATATTTTGTTGAGGATTTTTGCATCTATATTCATAAGAAATATTGACTTTCCTTTTCTTGTGATACATTTATCTGACTTTGATAGAGGGTGAGAGCTTTATATAATTAATTAGGGAGGATTCCATTTTCTTCAATTGTTTGGAAGATTTTGAGCAGAGTTGGAGTTAAAGTCTTCTTGTAATGTCTGGTAGAATTCCCCTGTGAAGCCAAATGTTTCTGGGCTTTACTTTGTTGGGAGGTTTTTTGATTACTGATTCAATCATTTTACTAGTAATTAGTTTGTTAAGATCAGCTATTTCTTCTTTAATCAATATAGACAGTTTGTGTCTTTCTAAGAGTTTCTTCATTTCATCAAGGTTATCTAACTTCCTGATGTACCATTGCTGATGGAATCCCTTTGAGTTATTTTATTTCAGCGGGATTTGTAATAATGTCTCCCTTTCAATTTCTGATTTTCATTATTTTTATCGTCTCTTTTTTTTCTTTTTTGGTCTAATGGGTTTTTCTTTGTTTTCTCTTCAAAGAAATGAATTTTGGTTTGCTTGATTCTTTCTATTTTCTTCTTTGATTCTTTGTTCTCAGTTTCATTTTCCTTTTCTCTAATTTTTATTTCCTTCCTTCTGCTTCTTTGGCTTAGTTTGTTCTTCTTTTCTATTATCCAGTTTTGAGGTTAGTCCTCTTAGTTGAAGTCTTTCTTCTTTACTTAATGTAAGTATTTAGAGCTATAAATTCCCCTCTCAGCACTGTCTTTGATGCATCACAAAAGTTTCTGTATGCTATTATACTCATTTTTATTTTCCTGAAGATATCTTCTAAATTTCGTTGGATTTCCTCATCAACCCATTCATTGTCTAAGGGTATGTTGTTTAATTTCCACTCTGTTATTGATTTTTAGGTTCATTCTTTTGTGGTCAGAGAACATACACTGTATGCTTTCAATATTTTAGAATTTACTGAGACTCTTCTTGTAACATAAGAAATGGTCAATCCTAGAGTAGAATTCATGTTCAATCAACAAGAATGTTTATTCAGCTTTGTTGGGTGAAGTGTTCCATATATGTCTGCTGGTCTAGTTGCTTTAGACTATCATTAAAAATGGTTGTACTTTCTTGATGAATTGTTCCCTTTATCAATATGTTTTAACCCTCTCTGTCCCTCATAACTGTGACTTAAGGTCTATTTTATCTGATATTAATATAGCTATCCCTGCATTCCTTTAAGATGAGTTTCTAAGACAGCAAATAGTTGTGTGATGCTTTTTGTCCTTTCTGCCAAGCTCTCTTTTATACTGGAGAGTTTAAACTATTTACAGTTAACCTCCATACTGATATTATAGAGGTATATACTGCAATTTTGATAATTAGCCTTTGTACAACTTAAATGTTTTTTTCCCAATTCTCTGGTAATGCCTACATTTATATTTATAAGATTATTTGTCTTATACCATATTGAGTTATTTCTCTTTTCTATTATCCATATATTTTATATTTTTATACCTTGTCTTTACCAAGAGGTTAAAATTTAATGTGGTAAATACATAACAATTGTATTTGATTTGATACATCAAAACAACTTCAATAGCAAACCCACATGCCTTTCCTGTACCCCTCTCCAAACCTCCACCTTTATTTTTATATTAGTTACCACTTAAATCTTTCTACATTGTATTTCCAAACCATAGGTTTATCATTGCTTTTTATGCATTTGCATTTTTGCACCTGTAGGAAGAAGTTGAGTTACATACAGTACACTACCATAATACTGCCATTTAGAATTACCCAAATGGTTACCTTTAACACGATTTATTTCTTCATGCCACCTTGTACCACTCTCTAGTGTCTTTCTTTTCATTCTGAAGAACTCCCTTTAGCATTGTTATAGGGCAGGTGTAGTGCTAAGCTGTTGTTTATCTGAGAATATATTTATCTCCCTCTCATATTTGAAATAAAGTTTCACAAGATATAAAATTTTTAGTTGGAAGTTGTTTTAATTCAGCATTTTCAGTAATTCAACCCACTGCCTTCTTGCTTACATGGTTTCTTATGAGAAATGGGCATGCCATCTAATTGGGACTCCCTTGAACAAAATGCACTGTTTTTCTCTTGCAGCTTTCAGAACTCTCAACTTGTCCTTTGCATTAGATAATGTGATCAATATATGATGAAGTGTAATTGTCTTCATGTTTATCATGTTTGGTGTTCTCTGAGATTCTTAGAGTTACATATTGACATCTTTTGCTAGCTTTTTCATATTTCCTTTAATATTTCTTCTGCCTTTTCTCTCTTTATTTTCCTTCTGGAATTACTCTAATCCATATATTTGTATGCTTGATGGCTTCTCAGAGGTGTCTTGGGATTTTTTCATGTTTTACAATTTATTTTTCATTCTGGTTCTCAGCCTGACTCATTTTTGGTGTTTGTCTGCAAGTTCTATGATTCTTTCCTCTGTCAAGTATAATCTACTCTTGAAACCCTCCTAGGCATTTTTCATTTCAGTTATTTTACATTTTGACTCAAGTAGTTCTGTTTGATTATTTTTAAAATTTCTTTTTCCTTACTAGAATCATATATTCCTCTTTTATTGTTTTCCTGATATCCTTTAGTTCTTTCTCTTTTTTGCCTTCATCTCCTTGAGAATTTTT
>PVKH010007641.1:0-20057 GCA_004027955.1 Chaetophractus vellerosus | reverse complement strand
CATCATTTTTTTAGATAAGGATATGGCATTTGAAGAGGGTTAAGGGACTTAGACAACAGTGTTCCAGTTATCTATTGCTGCAAAAAAAGAACATATCCAAACTTAGTGGCTTAAAACAACAATCATTTATTTTGCTCACAAATCTGCAATTTGGGCAGGGCTTGTTGGGCCAGCTCATCTCTGATCTGTGCAGTGTCAGCTGGGGCATCTCCCCTGGAACTGGGTGATCCACTTCCAGCAGGGCTGAGTCACATGGCTGACAAGCAGGTGCTAGCTTGTGGTTTCTTTCCACGTGGGCCTCTCAGTAGGGTGGTGGCTGGGTTCTAAGGTCAAGCATCCTGAGAGACAGCAAGTAGAAGACAACAGTTTCTTAAGGCCTGGGCCTGCACACTGATGCAGGCTCACTTCTGCTGTATTCTAGTAATCAAGCAGCTGCCGAATCCAAGGGGAGAGGTCACAGACCCCACCTTTGATGAGAGAAGTGCCAACTAATTTGGAGAGCTTATCTTTAAACTTCTACAATTGTATGCCAATAAGAGGTGAGGTTGGGACAAGGAAGCCATGCTGGACCCTTCTTGCCTCGCTAGGAGGTCCTAAGTAATTCTGACTAGCGCAAAATCTGCTTTTGCCTTTATTCCCTGCGCTCATATGTAGCACCTGGTGGCCACCTGTTTCTTGCTCAGGGCTTTTTCTTTCTGGATCCCTGAGAAGTCTTAATGGTAATTCTAGGTTACCTTGCTTCTTCCCATACCAAGGTCATCTGTAGGAAGAATAGAAGGTTATCTGTATCTGCAGTATGATTTTAGGATTGATGGCAAGACCTTCTGATCCCGCCTATCAAAACCTCCCTCACCTCTTTGCTGGTACCTGAAATTCTACCTTTGTTCCTCATTTCCCTTGCTTAGCACTCTACTATGAAGGCAATGCCAGCTGGGAAGAAGAGAAGGAGGTATTGATGGGTAAAAAAGAAGGCTAAGTCCACTGAGGAGAGTCTATGCCAAGACATTTTGCCTAGAGATGACCTGGCTTCTGTCTGGCTGAGTTTCTGTTCATTTATTCAAGAGGCCACCACTGATGTCTTATAACACTCTTGACTTGTCTCAACAGCCTCTCAACCTGTGCGATTCAGGCTTGAATTTCCACACAAGAATGTCAATTATACCATCTGTCTTTTTTAAACTTTGAGGTTTCCCATTCCTATAGGGCTTTGTTTTTCTCATATGACAAGAAAGTTAAGGGTAGACTGTTGCTCAGCAGTGTTGTCAGGACCCAGGGTCCTTCGCTAGCTCTGCTCCACCAACCTCAGCACGCTAACTTTTCATCTTCAGGCCTGCTGCCGCCTGACCACAAGATACAACCGTACTCTAGGCATCAAGGACAAGTTCAAGGAGAGAAGGAGACTGGTGAGCTCTCCTCCCCTGCCTACCCATTTTATCAGGAAAACAGGAACACTTTCAGAAATCCCAGGCAGACATCCCCATATAAGTTACTGGCCAGAAGTAGTTCATGTGACCACTCTGACTGCAAGGAATACTGGAAAATTGAGTATCTAGCTTTCCAGACTCTACAGTAGGAAGCAGCAAGGGAGAAGGGGGTTGAAATGGCTGCTGGGTTAGTCAACCAACTTGACTTATTCACTTCTAATCGAATCATCACCTCTGATTTTAACTGGTTTCTACAATGTCACTAGGTTATGTCCTTTCTCTCCTTACCTCTTTCCTTCCTTCCTCCCTCCCTCCCTCCCTCCCTCCTTCCTTTTCCTTGAAGTTCTGTGATTTTTAACACAGGTATAGATTTGTGTAACCAATATAATCAGGACATTTCTGGGGTGGTAGAACAGTTTCATCACTCCAAAAAACTCATAGGTGCTATCCCTTTATAATCACACTCTCCCCGCCATCTCTGCCCCTGGGAATTACTGATATGTTCTCCATCACTATCATTTTGTCTTTTCAAGAAAGACATATAAATGGAATCTTACACTACATAACTTTTTGAGATTGGCTTCTTTTACTGAGCATAACACCTTTGAGAGTCATACAAGTCGTATGTTATACCATCTGCTTTGGATCGCTCATGTTTTAGATATGGCTTTATTCAACAATACAATGCCTTCAATCCAGAGATTAGAACCTTTGACTACCTGTTGTTCAAATCTTATTAAAATCCTTTATTTTAGTTTGGCTTATTTATTTTCAAGGAATAAATACCCACTCAACATACCTAAGAAAATGGGAGTTTATTATAAGGATGAAGGGCTTTCCTGGGAATTAAAAAAGAAAGCCCTCAGCTTAGCCAGCTTTGGAAATGGGAGGTGGTTTTGTTCCAAGACAGCTTTTGGGGAGAGTATATAATCACCATCTCTCTCTCAGGAGCTGCATGGTCTTTCACTTACACTGTTTCTCTCTCTGTGTGTGTATGTGCTCTGTTCTCACTCTTCACCAGCTAGCTTCTCCAGGTTATGTACAGCATCTGCCTCCCGCTCCCTTTACCTTCAGCACATGGCCATCACAGCCATGTGGTGCTCACTTCAAACATGGGGCTTTGAATTCCACTTCCTAGGGGGTAATCTGATTGGCTCTTCTCATCTTTCAAACCAGGCTTTACAGGTTTCTGACCATCTGATGAAAGGTTGCTCTTGGTAATTGCCCACTCTTGTTCTAAACAACTGTGTCCACTGTTTGTGGGGTCAGGCGCTGCATAATACGGTGGCTTGGTGGAGTAGATTTCCTTAGAAGGCAGAGAGTTGGGGGGTGGGGCGAGTAATGATTGACAGCTTGAGTATTGTCCATTAAGAAAGTATTGTTTATGAAGGACTGTTGAAAGGTCCATTCATTTAATCAGATATTCTGTCTTCATCCTTTGATCAAACCAGATCATAGGAAAGGCGCATTTAGGCAATCTTGCTTGCCCTCCAACAGACTGCTTTTACTGAGCTGCATCTTGTTATCCTCTTGGCTTTCACTGAGAGAAATGAAAAGAAAAAGTCCTATCGAGACTGTGACAGCATTTTCTGTGGAATGGAAAATGTCCTCAGCTTCTGATATGAGAAATTTATTTTAAAGATAAATTTAAGGACACACTTTTCCTGCCCTAAGGAATTGGCATAGTTCCCTCCTCTTAATCAAAGAAAATGGGGTAATTTACTGTCTTAGTTTCCCAATGGCTTAGACAAATGCCACACAATGGGTTGGCTTAACAGCAGGAATTTATTGTCTCATGGTTTAGAGACTAGAAGACTTGCTTCCTCCCAAGGTGAGCAGCGTTCTGGTTGAGCAGCAATCCTTGGGTTCCTTAGCTTTCCCCATCACATGACAATGCCCTCTACTTTCTCTTCTGGGTTCCATCGACTTCCAGCTTCTGGCTCCTTCCAGCTTCTGGCTGCTTCCCATGGCTTTCTCTTCTACAAAGCCTCCTGTAATAGGATTATGACACATCCTGATTCAGTTGGCCACACTTTTACTAAAAATAACATCTTCAAAAGGTCCTGTTTATAATGGGCTCACAACCAAAGGAATGGGATTAAGATGAAGACTATTGTTTTTTCTGGGGTACATAATTCAATCTACCACACTCACCACACCTCCCTCTCTGTGTTGGTGCCCAGGAAATTCAGTTTAAAATAAAGCAAAGTTCAATTTTAGCAGCTGCCTAGCCTCTTTTGGACTCCATATCTGTGTTTTGGGCCTGATCTTGACATATTCTTATTTTCTTTGATTCTGATTTTAAATGTACATTTGTTCCTTGTGATCCACCTTATAATATTTTAAAGAATGAGGAAGGACATTTAAAAAAAACAAACAAATTAACAAAACCATGCTAGAGAGAGCAATAGGCTATGGAGTTCCTGGACTCAGTCTGCTATCTTGGCTGCCCCACTAGTTCTCTTCCAATGGCAAATGTCCATGGACCCACGAATAATAGTCACAGACTTGCACGGTGGAGAAAACCTAAGTAATCACCAAACACCATATATTGGGCATTATACCAAGTGCTTATGTGTTTCAAGTACCAAGCTAAGCTCTTTACTTGCAGCTTCTCATTTAATCTTCACAAAACCCTGAGAAGATAGATATTAAAGCAAGTTATTTAAAACTGACTTAGTATCAGCTTCCTCAATTGTAAAAAGGAGATAATGCTTTCCTTCTAAGACTATTATAAAGGTTAAATGACAGCACACATGTATTACCTAACACAGTATGTGACACATAGTAGGTGTGCAAAAATCTTAGCAGCCTTTCCTACGTTGGTCCAAATGTGCATTGCCAGTAGCCCCCTCCTGTTACCTTTACTGAACTTCCCATGTCTTTTACCCGATGTGAATATTGACTTTTACCTAATCTACATACCTCTCTAATGCTTTAGTTCTTTCATCTGTAAGTGCTTAATTTATTTGACTGTGGCCCGGGTGGGAATGATGCCCAACACCCTTTGCCCAGTTCCAAGCACAGAAGGATAATTCCTGGTAAATAATTTTCCAAGCTAAAGATGAGACTACTTGTGGAAATTTGTTGCAGCCACCTCTGGATCTGGGAATTATTTAAGAGGAGAGGTTTGTTTTGTTTCTGCAAAAAAGCTGTGGGGTTGACACTGATGGACCACTTGGGTTTCTGTTGGGGGATATAGGAATGGGAAAGGGGGCTGTGCCTGAGCAGCTCTGGAGTCATTGCTGGAGACCTGGCCTGCAGTCATCCCCACAGGGTCTCACCGGTGCTCCTCTAACAGGAACTGCTTCTTGTACTGTGGGACAGTTGGGAGCCACTAGGTCTTGACTGTGTCTCTATAATCTGTATTATAATCTACCCTGGGGCCCATAAGTATTTAGCCAGAGAGACTGCTCCTGAGCAGAAGTGACACAGAACAGGTCAATAGCAGGTCAAACATTTTATAAATCCCCTAGGGGATGCTTAACACAGTAAGACTTGACAAGGCAGATCTGAAAGGGACGCTGTGATCCTCTGTGCACAGAGTTCAGTGCAGGGAGCCAATTAAAACACTCATTTCACCTCTACCTGAAACCCCTGGAAGGAGACACTGATGTTGTCATTGAAAGTATAAAAGAAAATATTTATTCAAAATCCATGAGTTGCACTCACATTTCACATTCCTTTAATAAACCATGGCTGTGAGGAACAATGTTTTTTTCATTATTAATAATTTCCTGGACAATATTCCATACCAAGATGCCTTGAGACCAGGTTGATAGGAAGAATTGGGATGCCATATCTTGAGTTTCCACTCAGATGATTTAGAATGAAAGGTCTCAGTCAAATGTTTTTACTGACCTTTATCTTAGACATTGACTGACTGAGAATCTGACAGTACAAAGGGCTTCATATTCTAGCCACTGAACTTGGCCTCAAACTTGGAATTACACAGATAATTGGGGTTTTTGTACCCAAGAGGGTCAAGGAATGGGTAATTCTTGGAAATCTCCTGTAGAGGCTCTAGATTCATGGAGCTCTTATCCAACCCCAAGGACCTCCTGTCCAGCCTGGTTATACTTCCTTTTCTTGTATGATTTTAGACAATTTCTCTTGGGCAGCTAACCCTGGGAAAGCAGATAAAACCCTCACTTCCCTCAACATAATCCTTTCTGAGAGACCCTTATTTAAAGACTTGGGACACAGTTACATTAGCTTCCCTCCAGCCAGGAGAGGATGGAAAACCAGAGATGTAGTTAATTGTAGTCCTGACCATTCCAGAGAGTGCAAGTATTATTCAGAATCTCTGGGGCCTTTGGTACCATCCCAACTGGACTTTTCTTTAACATGTGTGCTTCCCCTTTCAGGAAACCAGATATCATGAACTTAGTAGAACCTGCAATTCCATCCAATACCTGATGTCTTCTCCTCCTTCAGACCTCCCTCTCTGGCAGCAGCAGAGGCCTCCCCAGTGAGAAGGGATGCTGAGCAAGTGAGAGACAGGAGAGATGAGAACTCTTGGCCTCGGAGGAAAGATGCCGAAGGGGAGAGAAGAAGTCAAACTAGAGCCCAAATGAATCACAAAAAGTAGCAAATATCTAGATCTAGATCTAGATTGATTGATCAATTGACTGATAGATTTGGGGACTATAGTAAAACTCCCTTACAATGTGCCATGTGAGTCCATAATTTATACATAAAAAGGGGAAAGTAGCTACCTACTAAATTAATTTCATGATTCAATAACCAGTAATAACTAGCAATCTAAATAGCCATGGTTTACTAAAATTCATGGATGTACAGACTTATGGATTCAAAGGTCATCAGAACTGTAAACCATCCATTTCTAGTGTAACCCGCTCATTTTCAAAGTTAAGACACTGACTCCTAAAAAGTAGTAATTCATCCTCAGGAGTACAGCTGGTTGAGGGCAGGACCGGTGTCCTTTCCCAAATTAATGGGAATGCAAGAGGGAGTTTGGTATGGTGCATAGAGCCTGGGGTTGTGGTTTGAAGACAGGATTAAAGTTCTATGTAGAAGCCCTGTGTGGGACAAAGCATAAACTAAAATGTAAACTGTAGTCCATGGTTAGTAGCAATGCTTCAATATGTGTTCATCAACTGTAACAAATGTGCCACACTAATGAAGGATGTTGTTAATGTGGGAAAGTGTGGGAGGGGGAGGGAGTGGGGCATATGGGATCCCTTAAATTTTTTATGTAACCTTTATATAATCTAAAGCTTCTTTAAAAATAAAAAAAAAATAATTATAAAAATAAGAAATACAATGACTAGCACATGGCAAGACAAAAGCATTAGTTTTTTTTCCACTTCCAACAATAAATTCAAATTCAAACCAAAAAAAAAAAAAGTGTTATGTAGAAGCCCTGTGATTTTGAGCAAGTCACTTAAAACATTTTGGCCTCAGTCTCCTGTAAAATGGGCTGTTGTGAGTACCAATTAGGTAAGACATAGGAAAGGTTTTGCAAGCAGTAAAGTCCAAAGGTAAAGAATATGTATCTTTCTCTCTTTCTTTAATAGCCTGTGATACAGGTGTTATCTGTATTCTTTGTCAACAATGCCATAACAGGGTCCCCTGGCTTTGGAAAGGGAAGAACAATGTCTGTTCAGTAATCAGCCTCTTTCTCTCTTTTTTGAGGTGGGTGGGGAGAGGGAGGGGCTCCATATACCATGGTTCTGTGCCCTTCCATAGTAGCTTTGTTGTGGATTTTTCAGGATTTTCTGTATATAGTATCACATCATCTGCAAATTGGGAAAGTTTTACTTCTTTCTTCCCAGTATGGGTGTCTTGTATTTCTTTTTCTTGTCTAATTGTTCTGGCTAGAGCTTCCAGTGCAATGTTGAATAACAATGGTGACAGTGGGCATCCTTGTCTTTTTCCTGATCTTAGAGGGAAAGTTTTCAGTCTTTCATTGAGTATGATGTTAACTGTGGAGTTTTCACATATGCCCTTTATTGTGTTGAGGAAGTTTCCTTCTATTCCTAGTTTTCTAAGTGCTTTCTTTTTATCATCATGAGGTGCTGTATTCTTTTCCAAATGCCTTTTCTGCATGAGATCATTTTTTTCCCCTTCATTCTGTTAATGTGGTGTATTATATAAATTGGTTTTCTTATGTTGACCCACCCTTGCATACCTGGAATAAATCCCAATTTTTCATGGTGTAAAATTCTTTAAAGATGCTGTTGGAATCAGTTTTCTAGTATTTTGTTGAGGATTTTTGCATCTGTATTCATAAAAGATTTATGGTTTTAGTCATTTGTGTCTTCTTTCTTTTTTTCTTCATCACTCTAGCTAAAGGTTTGTTGAATTTTATCGATCTTTTCAAAGAACCAACTTTTTTTAAAATTATTATTTATTACATATCCCCCCCCCCTTCTGCTTGTTCTTGCTGTGTTCATTCTTGCGTTCTTTCGTGTCTGCTTGTCCCCTACCATGCAGCGACCCGCCGAGTCAGCTTACCGCGCGGCGTGAGCTTGCCCTGCTTGTGGGAGCTTGCCCTGCTCGTGGGGGCTTGGTGGCTTTGCCCTGCCTGTGGTGGCTTTGCCCTGCCTGTGGAGGCTTGCCGTCTCAAGGTGGTCTGCCTGCTTGAGTAGGCCCTGGGGAACCGAACCCGGGACCTCCTATGTGGTAAACTGGCGCCCTACCAACTGGGCTATAGCCGGTCCCTCTCCCTATTGTTTTTATTGTCTATTTCATTTATCTCCACTCTAATTTTTCTTATCTCCTTCCTTTTGCTTGCTTTTGGTTTACTTAGCTCTTCTTCTCCTAGTTCTTCCAGTTTTGAGGATAAGTTTCTGATTTGAAATCTTCCTTCTTTTTTAATGTAAGCATTTAGAACTATAAATTACCCTTTCAGCACTGCCTTTGCTACCTCTCCTAAGTTTTGGTATATTGCATTTTCATTTTCAATTGCCTTAAGATAATCTAATTTTCCTTGTAATTTCCTCTATAACCCATTGGTTGTCCAAGAGTATGTTGTCTAATTTCCACATTTGTGAATTTTCCATTTTTCCTTGATTTATTGACTTATAGCTTCATTCCATTGTGGTCAGAGAAAATGCATTGTTTGATTTCAATATTTTAAAATTCATTCAGTCTGTTTTGTGACTTAATATATTGTCTATCCTCACGAATGAGCCATGTGCCCTTGAGAAGAATATGTATTCTGTTGCTGTTAGGTGAAGTGTTCTATGTATGTCTGTCAATCTAGAGAATCTTTCAAGTATTCTATTCATTTATGGATCTTCTGTCTAGATGTTCTTTCCATTATTGAAATTGGTGTATTAGTCTCCTATTATTAATGTAGAACCATCTATTTCTCCCTTCAGATATTTGCTTATATGTTTTGGGGCTCTGCCATTAGGTGCATATATATTTATAATTGTTATATTTTCTTGTTGAATGGCCCGCTTTATCAGTGTATAATGACCATCTTTGTCCCTCATAACAATCTTTTAAAGATTATTTTAGCTGATATTAGTAGTACCCCAGCTTTCATTTGGTTACTACTTGCATGGTATATTTCCCTCCTCCCCCTTTATATCAAACTACTTATGTCTGGTAAAGGTACCCATTTGGGTAATTATAAATGCTAGTACTATTATATTGTATTTTTTAATAGTTTTGTCTTCAAGTTCACTGATTCTTTCTTCTGCCAGCTCCAATCTGCTGTTGAAACTCTCTGGGGAATTTTTCATTTCAGTAATTTTGGTCTTCAACTCCAGTAGTTCTGTTTGGTTCCTTTTAAAAATTTCTCTTTATTGAGATTCTCATATTGTTCATTCATTGCTTTCCTGATACCCTTTAGTTCTATCTGTATATTTTCTTTAATATCCTTGAGCATATTGAAGACTATTAAAAAATATTTGTCCCATATGTCCATAATCTGGTCTTCTTCATTGATGTTTTCTGGATTTTTAACCTCTTCTATTCAAAAGGCCATCATTTCCTATTTCTTTGTTTGTCTTGTAATATTTCTTTGTACACTGTGCATTTTAATATTTTAAAATATTAACCCTGGTGTTTAGTCCCTGAGATGTCTGTTTTTTGAGTTTCTGTCTGGCTAGTTATATAACAGAGATTTTCTTGAGTGTCAGGAGCTAACAAAAACCAAGTGAACCTAGGAAAAAACCATCTTTCACTGTCTTTGCAAGTTGGTTTTGCATTGGATGGTACTCTCCTTTAGAGTTTAGCCCTCCTATTAGGAAGGTCAGCCCAAGGTAAATGCAAAGTGCAGAGTTCCCCCTGTCTTTTTGAGTCTGTGTCTTGTCCTGGATTTTTGCTTTCTAGTGGCCTTACGAGTTCTCTTGTTGACGTGAGTTTGAATGCCTCCCTCTCCTGGATGTACCACTGCAGGATTTAAACACACAAGCCTTTGCCTCAGGTCTTCTGCTTTCATTTGTTTCTTATACTGCTTCATTGTCTCAAGCTGCTTTTGCCTGGAGGGCAAATTCTGGGGGGGAGGGGCATGCTGGAGAAAAGTTTCCCAAGTAAGTCTTTCAAAGCCTGAACAAGGCCAGGGACCCACAAAGGGATGGCTCCAAACTGCTCTGAGGAAGGGATGAGGGAGGGGCCAGGAAGGGCACCAGGGGTTTCTTCCATGGCTCCTCATAGCTGAGCTTTATTGACCTTCCCAGCAAATGCAGCCCTTCAACTATCCTCATAGCTCTGAGGAAGTGTACCTCTTTAAGTCTCTTCTGCTGCCTTTGTCCACGGTGGGATGGAACAATAGCAGGCCTCAGACCTCGTCCCCCAGCAATGTGCAGTAGCTAATCAAAAGCACTGATCAGCAGTCAGATGGCATCCCATCCCTGAATCTTGGGGAACTAGATTTTTATGTCCCTTTCTGCACTAGCAAGTTGTGCCAGGGGTTCGGATCCCACTGCTGCCTGCCGTGAAAGTGGGGGATAGGCTATGGTAACCAACTCATTGAGAAAGCAATTCACTGGTATTTACTGCAATTTACCAAACTCTTACTCCTGCTTTTCCATGGATGCTGCAGAGTATTCTACTGGACTCTGGAGTATTAAAATAGCTGATTCAGGTAATTCCTTCCTATTTATTAGTTGTTCTGGTAGAAGGACTAATTCCTGGAGCTTCCTTGTGCTAGTTTGAGTCTTTTGTGGACACCAGAAAATCCTGTTCTTAAAGCAAACCCATTCCTGTGTCTTTAAATCCATTGTAGATGGAACCTTTTGGTTAGATTCAATTAAGGGACCTTTTGATTGGATTGCAGGACCGAGGGTAGGCCTTAATTCTCTTACTGGAGTCTTTTATTAACAGAGGACTAAAACGATGTTCACACGGAAAAAATCTGCAGACACAGAGAAACCCTGAGGGACTAAGAGAGAGGTCCTGAAAGCTGGAGGCTGGAATCAATAGAGAACAGAATAACTGAAAGAGGCCCCCAGGAGGCTGAAAGAGACGAGGTCCAGAGGAGAAGGGAGAGATGAGACATATGCCTGATTGCCCACAGCTAAGCTTGGGGAGAAAGTAAGCCTGGAGAAGGCAGAGACCAGCAGAGCCACCATTATGCCTGCCATGTGCCTGATCACCCACAGCTGAGCTCAGAGAGAAGGCATCTTTAGATGATGCCACCATGTGCCTGATCACCCACAGCTGCAACTTGGTGACACAGCATCTCTTGATGATGCCTAGATTTGGACACTTCCCCAGCCTCAGAAATGTAAGCTTTTAACCTAGTAAATTCCCATTATAAAAGCCAACCCATTTCCGATATATTGCTCCCAGCAGCTTTTAGCAAACTAAAACCTGGCTCCCAGCAATAAGCTTCCTACTCTGCCATCTTCTCACAATTCAGCCTCCTCCTCTTTATCATCCAGAGACTCCAATCTTCTTACTTTACTATCTCTTTTTTCTTTGGTTTGCTTTTCAGATTTTTTTCTTCTAGATTTTTAATTCTAGCCTTTTTTTTTTTTCTTGTCAGTTCCTTCCATTTTGTAACAAAAGATCTTTGGCAATGTATCTTGATTTTTAGGCCTTTTTAATTATTCAAGGTCAATGCATGGATGGAAATAAACAGTCTGTATGGAGATGACAAACATATTCAAAAGTGTCATGCAGGTCTGCAGCAACCCATAGTCTGACCAAGTCTCCCTCAGTATGTGAAATCGAAAGGGACAGACTAGCCATTTGGAAATTCATCTAAGAGGTTCCACCTGTGTCTTAAAAGCATCATGACATTTCACAACAGAATAAGTAAGAATGAATAAGACAAGACGTGGCTCTTGTCATCAGTTGGTCCTAGGGAGAACCATGAGTCTTCCAGGCACATGAGATTTCCTCTGATCTAACAGGAAGGTCTCATGTCAGGAGAAGCCAAACTTCATGTGATGGCAAAGTCTTTGCCCATAGAAAATTTCAACTGGCATCAAATGCCTGTCAGGTGGTCTGCTTGGACTGACAGTTTCCTCAGGGAAAAGTTTCTCACTAGGCCCAATGATGAGGGGGCATGCTTTGGGCTCTCCTGGTGGCTCCTCATACCTGGCTCCTCAGACTTCAAACCTAGGGGATACCTCCTGACAACTCAAACCTGAAAAAGGAGAATAAATTCCAAAAACCAAAACCAAACAAAACACCAAAACAAACAAACAAACAAAAAAACAACCCCAAAACAAAACAGAACAAAACACAGAAAACCTCATACCTCACACCTTATACCTGGATTCTCATACCTCACATCTTTTACCTTAGACTTGGTTCCTCATACCTGGCTCAGTGTTTACAGAAGGAGAGTTGAGATTGACCTAGCCTCTTGGTCATCCTGGGTCCATTTCTCTGCTCTGCAGAGAAAGGTGTTCAAGGAACTGGAGGCCTCTTCTCTAAGGACCTTCATATGTCTCATAACCACAGGAAAAGTTTGACTGGAAAACATAGAAATAAATCCATCTGCTTATCCCTCCTGTTTCATATTCGAAAGATATGGCAAGGCTCATTTTGTTTTTTCTCTTAACATAAATTCTGTTCAAATATCTGGTTCACTTTCTTTAGTAATTTATGCATTTTCAGCTCAGTGATTTTCTGCAGAACCAGCCTTTTATGAGAAACTAGAATTTTCCCAGGGAGAAAATTGCCTTCTCTGTCATTGTAGTCTATATTTAGTGCAAAACCACCTGTATGACATGACCTGAGTTTCTACATCTAAAATGAAGAAGCTGTACTTAGAAAGGACATCTTTTGTAATGGTTAAGAGAACAGATTTGAGAGCCAGCCTGCTTGGGTTTGAATCCCTACTTTGTCACTTACTATTGGTGTGACCTTGAGAAAAATTAACCCATCTGTGTTGCACCTTTTTGTCTATAAATTTGTGATGATGATAATAGTATCTATGTCATGAAAATTATGTGAGCTAATACAGTGCCCAGATATATGATATTTAGTGTTTTTCTTTCTTATATGATCTATAAGATCCTCTATAGCTATATAAGTTATCCATAACATTATAATAATTATATTTTACATTAGAATAGCTACTTATTATTTATAAGATATGTCTCTCTCTATTATCCTCCAGATTAGGAAATTGAGGATTAAAAGTTAAGTGAATTGTTTAAGGACATACTTTTTAAGGGGAAAGGCTGAGTTTGGAGCTGAACCTCCTGATTCCTAGTTCCTGGCACTTTCTATTACACAATGATGCCATTCACCTGGTTATTGATATTTCCCCTTTAAGTGGTCTTTCTCTTGACATTCCTATATTAAAATACTGCCACCATTCTCCCAAGAACTGATGCTACCACAAACTCAAAAGCATCTATGACTTGTCTTCCCCCTCTCTGTATTAAATAATATAACACTAGCTGCTGTAAAAGATAGACCACAAATCTCAGTGGCTTAACCTAATAGTAAATTATCTCTCACTTGTGCAAAGTACAATATCAGTATTTTCTGCTGGTGGGTTGCCTTCCCTGTGGTGATTTAAGGAAGCAGATTTCTTTCAAAGTGTGTCTACTCTCCTCCTGGACCTTGGGATCTCTCCTAGGTGGGGAAAGAGGTCCTGGAGACCTTTCATTCACTTTTTAACCACTTGGTTTTAGAGGAGACACACATCACTTCCTTTCACATTTCAATGGTGAAAACTAGTTGTCTGACCCCACCAAGGTGCGAGGGGGTCAGGGAAATGTAGCTGGTGGCTGGGAAGTCACTACTTGACAACATTCTAGGGGAGCATGAATATTTGATCATCAGCTAGTTATCTCTGCCATACTCATTGTAATGGTTTCAGAGTTTTATTTAATTATGAATTCTAAAAATATAAATTGGATTATTCTTATAAACTAATCTGTTCATCTGGGCATGATTAAGTTATGATAAGGGCATTAACTGGGCCACATCAGGTGGGTGTTGGGCCCCGCCCCTCGGTGGGTGTGGTCTCAAGTATAAAGGCTAGGCAGCAGATTTGAGTTGCAGAGATTTAGAGAAGCGGATTTGAGAAGCAGTTCTGATGTTGGAGTGAGCCGGTTGCCCGATAGTCTACAGCTGGCCTTGTGGAGAGACGCAATGCATAGAGAGCCTCATGGTCTACAGCTGAACTTGTGGAGGAAACAGAAGCTAAGCCCGGAGAGAAACGCAGCCCCGGGAACAGAGGAACCCAAAGGCCTGAACCCTGGAGATGTCGGCAGCTGTCTTGCTCCAACACATGGACTTTGGTGAGGGAAAAACTTTATGCTTTGTGACCTGGTAACTGTAGGCTTCTACCCCAAATAAATACCCTTTATAAAGACCAACCAATTTTGGTATATTTTCAAGAGGCACTTCTGTGGCTGACCAAAACACTCATTTACCCCACTTTCAATCACCTACCAAACTGTGCCTATTCTCTCATCACTTTTTCACTCACATTGGTTCTCTCCTGCCATTCTCATTGGTATCACCCTAGTGCAGGACTTATTCTCTTTTCTACACTTTCTCATATCTCCCACATGCCACAGCCAGATTAGTAATCCTGAACTACTCTTTCAAAATGTCATCTTTCATTGGCTCCATTCAGCAAAACTCAACAAACGGTGATTGGGCTGCTATCTATGTATGACACAGTGTTGGGCACTGAAGGAATATATAAATGAATACTACTTTGTCCCTGCATTTAAGCTGCCTACATCTAGTAGGGGTTCTAACATCCTTCCAATGAGCTATGGGCCAGGCTCAAGGAAGTGCTAGGAGAGAAGTAACACAAATTGCTGTGTGTATATATAAATATATATATATATATGGGAGAGATTAATTACTCAGAAAGAGAGAACAGTCTTAGTTAAGAGGAAATTGAAGCACAAGACTTGGGAGGAGGTGATGAGAGTGTACTTAATTTCTAAAAGTGAGCTCACATATCCAGTCCTGGGTAAATTCCATCTCAGGCAGCTGAGAGAATATACAGTTGAAATTGTGTGACTGGGTAATCTTTAGGGCATAGTGGTGATTTAGAAAGATGTTGAGAGATTAGAGAAAAGTAGAAGTCTGAATTTAAAAAAAAGAGAGATAGATTCTATAGTCTATAATCCAATGAGTTGGATACCTATGTCTGGAAAAATTATACAACTTATTAATAGATAGATGGGTGCCAAGACTGGGCTTATTATGAACAAATCTTTCAAGATTGGTCTTGTTTTCTCTTTTTTAAATAAGGTCATTAGGCTTAAAGATCAATGGAAGATATAGATTTAATATATCTGAATTTCAAGTAGAATTTTGATCAATTTGACTGAAAGTCTCGTGAACTTGGAGCAATGTAGCCTGGATGTATGGTTTGGTGGATCTAAGTTGTTAAAGGATTAATTAAACTTGGAGCAAGGTACTTTTTTAAATTAATGATTTTGGTGGAAGACTAGATGCTAAAGTTTATGGTTGACGTGATTTTGGGAGCCAAGCTGATATCTTTTAGGTAGTGAATTTTTCTTAAAATTCTCTGGGTAATTTTCTAAACATGAGGTTGGAATGAAAAGAGACAAATGAGATACTGTCCTATGTATGAGCATTTCCCTCTGTATATGTTTATCTCCTTTGGAAAAGATAGAAGCCAAGGAATTTCTAATTATATTCTGGCTCAAAATTGCTCATGTATTGAAAGTTAACTTTATACCAGTCAGTATAATTCAAAAAGAAGGTTTTCTTATTTATTAAATTAAAAAAAAAAAAAAGAAATGATGCCTCTGCCTGTACTTCAGGAGGAAATAAGTCAATGAGTTAAACCTTCTTCCATCCCTCTCCAAACCCTACACAGTTCTCTCCTTGTGATTAATGGTATTAGGGAAAAGAATCAGTGAGAAGCTGGCTGTGCTCTGATGAACAGCGTTTGGAAATGCAACATGAAGGTCTGAGCCCCGGGCACTGACTGCTGTGGTCATGTTGGCAGCATCAAGATGATGCCTGGAGGTCCAACCCTACTCCCGTGGGTACCCAGAATGAAAAACAAGGAGGCCGTCTAAGCTGAACCATGGTTCAGATGGAGGATTTAAAATCATTCCACCATAAGCCAATTCCATCCCAAGGAGAAGAAGCTTGGATTGTGAGCATCTTCTAGGGGAATATTGGCTGGTTTCACGCTCCTAATAAGTGGGCTTCTTTTCTTTTATAAGTGCCCAATGCTAAAGAGTGCTTAATTCAGTTGATCCTGTAATGGGCTGCCCTCAGAGTGAACAAGGACCCATATTTGGTGATGTTAAAATGGAAGTGATATGGCCCCTTGCTGGTGATGTTTTAGAGGAAGTTCCTAAGCAGGGCATAGGGCTGAAAAGCTTTGAGGAGGGGGGAATGTTTGAAATTCTCTTTGGGTACCAAAAATATTGAAACTCAAGACTTGCCACTTAAAAGCCTCTTTCTATGGTCAAGAGCTTGGGCTTCAGTGTTAAAAATACCTGAGTTTTAGTTCCAGCTCTACCACTTAATTTTGAAACATTGAACCAATAAGTTCACGTTTCTGTGCCTCATTTTCCTCATCTGTAAAACGTGGATATAATAATAGTGTGTCAACTGTTGACTCCAAAAGACCACTAAAAACCATATTGATTAAGCAAAGCTAAGTTTATTAGATTTACTGCAGTAAAGAAGAATACCACCTTGACAAACTTTATAGTGTCTCAGAAGAGGGGGAGTCAAGGGAGAGGATTATAGAGTTTTAGGGCCTGGGCTGCCTGATTTTAAGGCGAGTCTTGCCAGGCAGGAGAGATTGGGATTGGACAGTATATGGCAATAACTTTGGATTGGTTGGCACTGTGAGGTAGTGATCTTGAAATGAGCTAAGTTATTTTATAGTCTTATCTTTTAGGAGTCAGTGTTTCTAGGAACAAGTAGCTAACCTATTTTTGTATGATTCTAGTATTATTTCTAGTAATAGTAAAGTATGTTGCTTTCAGTGCTCAAGTACTTACCTCATAAGGTTATTTATGAAGATTAAATAAAATAATGGAGAAATGTAAACAAAGCATTTAGCATATGGCATGGTGCATAGCAGATGTTCAGCAAATGTTAGTTAATATTAGCTATTATTGTTCATCCTTTTATATTCCCTATGCTACCTGTGGCCAAAGGAAACCCCACCTTTATATCTCAATGTCTTTGTATATATCATTCCCTCATCCTGGAATTTCCTCTCTCAATTTATGCTGTCTTAGAGAAATACAACCCAGCTTCAAAACTGCTCAATGTATTTCTTCCAGCCTGCCTCCCTTGACTTCTCCTAGATAGAAGAAACCTCTTTGTCTTCTGGACTGTGCATTCTTATTCAGAGCTCTCCTTTATCACTCATCACATCTACTTTCTACCATGATAGTTGTGTGCCTCTAGATATTATTTCTCTTGTCAGATTATAAGATCATGCTTTCCCCCATCATGTAACTTAGTGCAGATCCTTGTCCATGGAGCGGTTCTATAAATGTTTGTTGAGTTCATAAATGTAATTGATTAACTTCAAATTGACCAAATGTCAATTTGAAGATCTTAGACAAGAATTGCAGCTTATAGGCTCTCCTGAGAGCCTCCTTGTTGCTAAAATGTGGCCTTTCTCTAAGCCAAACTCAATATATAAATGCATTACCTTTCCCCCTGGTGTGGGACATGACTCCTGGGGTTGAGCCTCCCTGACACCGAGAGATTACTAGCAAGCACCAAATAGCAATGCAACTGGAAAAAGACCTTGAACAAAAAGGGGGAAGGGTAAAAGTGGCTAAGAGACTTCAAAGTGAGTCGGGAGGTAACTCCAGAGGTTACACTTATGCATGTCTCAGCAGAATCTTATTGACTGCCACAGTAAACATTGCCTCAAATAGCGGGCCTCCTGAGGGTTCTGGAGACATCCAGACACTCTAGGCAGGGCTGAAAGCTCAGGAGTTTGGCGTCCTGTCAGTGGGTCCTACTTTGGAATTTATGCTCCTCAGTGTGACAGAGTTGGACTTAGCTGTGGTTTCCCTACCCATCGCTTTTCTGCCCCTTATATTTGAACCTATAGTTACTACTAGAGTTGATAGATTTATGACCAAAAGACTTAAATCTCTGGGCTGTCCATGTGCCTTTCGGGCCCTGAATCTCAATAAAGTTACAACACCTACTCTCCAGTTCATTGGACTCACCCAGGATGACTAACAAGGAAATGATGATGGACAACAACCATCCCAAGGAACAGAGAGTCTGCAACTGCAAGCAAGATAGTCCCATCCATCTGCCCCATGGAATGTAAGCCCCCTGTCAGTTAGAGGTGGAATAGGCATCACCATCCCAGAATCCTCAGGATTGGGGAATGAATGGTGGACTAGAGTATTCTACTATGGACTTATTGTTATTCTAGCAATGGAAGAACTTTTCTCATTGATGTGGAGGTAGTGACCACAGGAGGTTCTGAGGGGAGGGAGAGGGAAAAACAGGTGTAATATGGGGGCATTTTCAGGACATTGGAATTGTCCTGAATGATGATGAAATGACAGATACAGGCCATTATATATCTTGTCATAACTTACAAAATTGTGTGGGAGAAAGTTAAAACTACAATGTAAACTATAATCCATACATAGTGGCAATGCTCCAAAATGTGTTCATCAATTGTAACAAATGTACCACACTAATGAAGGATGTTGTTAGTGTGGGAAAGTGTGGGAAGGGGAGGGCATAGGGCATATGGGAATCCCCTACATTTTTAATATAATCTATCTTTGTAATCTAATTATCTTTAATAAATAAATAAATATAATTGCAGCTTAAGGCAAAGCCTGGGTCTTTTTGCATACTTTGCCAACAGTGGGGAATCCAGTACTTTGTGCTCTCTCTGTAAGTGTGACTGGATGATGCTGGCACCTATGCCCGGATGGTGATATGGAAGATGGTATGTGTGCAGAAATAGCAAACAGACAGTGGGACATCACGGGAAAGGGTGGTGAGAAAATCCATGGAGCTAGGAATTAAAGTCAAAGATATGGGCAAAATACAATTTCAAACATGAATAATTAGATATAATTCATGGCTAATGAACGAGCTGTGAATTACAGCTGCTAGCAAATTCACAAAATTATTCTGCTTCTCTTAGGTCATGGTCACTGCTTATTGAGTTACCACATTTATCAACATTTCCCCTCCTGGGATCTGACAGGTTCCACATTATTTTTGAAGTTAACCTTGGATATAGAGACCTAATTATTTAAGTTAGAAACTGATTATGTTAATTTAATATTTATTAAAGCCCCTCATACATAATTTATTAAACATTTTAATGTAAAAATATCATATTGTTTTATAATAATAGCTACCATTTTATAAATGTGGTGCTTTATTATATATTAATACTTTACATTAACTCATGTCATTCTTACAACGAAACCCTTTGAGGTAAGTATTTTTATCCCCATTTTCCCTGAAAGCAAATGGATTCAGGGGGTTTAAGTAACCTGCCCAAATTCCCTTATCTAACAAATGGTGTCGCTAAAATTTGAACTTGTCTGTTTCATCCAACGTCATATTTTTAACCTCAAGAGTGATTGAATATTTATAAAATACAATAAGGTTCTCATTTAAAAGTAAGATTTTTTTACTATATGCAAGTGATTCGGAGGGATAGGGGCAGATATTATGGAAAATGTATATGAATAGTAAATATAAAATTATTAAACTATTTCTAAGAAACTTATATAGGCTTAATTTTATATGCATATATATATATAAACTCAAATTATAATACAGAGTATATCCAATTTGCTCACAGGCACTTAGCTGTATCAGTTTTGTCCACTCACACAAACATGTTCTGGATACAAGAGAAATATATTGATTGATTAATGCAGAGGTAACAGAATAGCCAAGGAATATCAGAGATTCAAAGTTTATTATTTTATTTACTTACATAAACCAAGAAGTGTAAAATAAGCACAGGCTCTCAGATCCATGAATGGGCTCTGGACTTTATATGTTTGTTTGTTCTTTAGTGGTTATTTTAAGTTTTATTTTTCCTACCAAGAAGCCAAGCTTAGCCACTGTATTCATATACTAACACACGAAAGTGGTCAAGGATGACAAAAACCAACAATTGCCTTGGCATTTAAAGTTTCAACAGGAAAACGTGTATCTTCTCAAAAGATTCTCTTTTCCCTGGAATTGTAAAATAGAGTATCTTTCCTC
>PVKH010007640.1:0-20053 GCA_004027955.1 Chaetophractus vellerosus | reverse complement strand
AAGTCAAGGATAAAGACCAGCAAAGAAGAAAATAGCTATCAGCACCTAATTAAAAAAGCAAACAAACCAGGATAAAATAAAGAAACAAACAAGCAAATAATAAAAAATAAAGAAAAAAAACAAAACAAAGGTAAACCAGTTTCCTTTGGGGACTTGTGGAGCCTCACAGCCTGTGTTCATTAACCAATTGCCTTGCAGCAGAGTAATGTTACCGAGAATTTTATATACACACCACTAAAATTTCATGAAATGATTTCAGGTATCATAAGGATAAACTTAAAAATAATTAATAGTTATACTACCATATAAAATCAGTGTTTGAACAAATATCATTACTTATTATGGCATTAAGTTTAAAAAAGTGGTTTAATATAAAAAAAACAATGCAAATGGCACAAAATAATTAGAAATTGGGGGAAAGGATTAAAGAGCATTACTCTCAATTGTTTGTACTCTAATATCTATGAGTCCTTTGTGTATGATTTTTCAAATTATACATGGACTATTTACTTCCTCCATGCCTTACCCCTTCCCCAAACAAGAAATTTCAAATACCTTTTTAGGGGGCAGACTTCCCATTTTATTCCACTTTGAGAATCACTCCACTAAAGAGTATGCCTGGCTGGGTTTTTTAAAACTGTTTGGAACCTGTGATGCTTGATTTCTTTTCAATTTCTCTTTATGGTAATACAAAAGTTTATCTTGTATCTTACCCTCCTTTGCATATTGAAAGCAGATAACTTATTTTCAAAGTTTCACAGGTCTTTAACCTGAACAGAACCTTTCCTCAAGACAAACTGCATGCCTATAACTGATTTCTATGAGGTTTTGCACTTAACATTGTTACTAGAATGATTGAACATTTTTGGAATATTGTGATGTAATGAATGTATTTTACATATGGAATAAACATGTCTTTTGGGGATGCAGTGGGTGGAATGTGACAATTTTAATTTATTTTATGAATCCCATAAAGATTATGCTTTTAAGTTAATCTATTTCTGTGGGTGTGGTACTCTTTGATTGTTTTAGATTCACTTTAGATCATGTGATTAGATTGCCTTTGATTGTACTAGGTTAGTGAGGCATGACAGGTTGAGTCTCCAACCACTTACTAGAGCTTTATGTAAACAGAGACACACAGGAAGAAGGATTTTTCCTTTTTGATCCTGCCACAAGAGAGGACTAGAGGATTGCTTAAGGATAAACCTCCCAAGAGGCTGGGCCCAAAGAGCAATTCAAGGCTGAGGAGATGAGCCCTGCCATTTTGTGGCAGGATGCTAAGATCAACAGCATCAGACTTTGGTGAGGAAGCATCTCTGATAGTGCCATGATTTGGACATTTTATGTCTTTTACCTAATAAATTCCCTACTATAAAAGCCAACTGATTTCTGATACTTTGTATCTGCAGCCCTGTGGCAAACTAAGAGAATGGTCTCTCTATATAATGGAATGTTTTGTGGCCATTAAAATGATGGTTTACAAAGGACTTTAGATTTTATTCATTCATTTATATAACAAATATTAGATAACATTTTCTACATGCCAGGCACTCCTCCAGGTGCTGAGAAAGCAGAGATGAATATAAGAAACACAGTTGGATACCATCATGAAATTTATGTTAGAGCTAGGAATTTAGAAATTAAGGAGCCAAATGGAGTCATGCTGAGTGCTTGGGCAATAAATGTGGGGTGATGTGGACATTTAAACATGTCTAGGTGTAAAATGAAATTTCCTGGCGGTAGTGATGTTTAAACATGTCCTAAAATGTGTAGCAAGACAGTGGATTTCAAAATTTTTGGTCTCATGATCCTTTTAGATTCTTAAAATAATTGAGATCCTCAAAAAACTTTTGTTAATATGGGTTATTCATCCATATTTACCATATTAAAAATATTTTAAAATATCAGTTTAAAATGACAATAATAAACATGTTGATATACACATTTTCATGACAACTTAATTTTTCCAAAACACATGAAATGTAGTGAGAAAAGTGGCATTGTTTTACATTTTACTAATCACATTAATATGTGGCTTAATATAAAACAGCTGGTTTCTCATGTTAGTTTCTGCATTCAATCTTTTTTGATATGTTATTTTGGTTAAAGAATCCAGCCCCATATAGCTATGTAATTAGTAAAGGCAAGAATATTTTAAAAGCCTTGTCCAATAAATGTGGATATTCTTAAATACTACACCAAAACTCAATAAGTGGCAGTTACTTAAAGGTTAGTTTCAATGTGGAAGCTGAAACCTTATAAAAAAAAAAACTGTTCAAAATCCATTACATTAAAATCTTTTGGTCTATATTTCACTTTGTATGGATCCTTTACCCAGGCATCATTTTTACCTCTTGGATCTGCTGGAGAAGGTTCTGGGACCCACAGTGACCCTCAGACCGCACTTTATTTTTTTTTTCCTCAGCATGAATTTTATTTTAATTAATTTAGTTAGTTAGTTTTTGTTATCTATCATCATCACTTTATTATTATTATTTTAATTAAATAATTTTTTAAAGATATATCGATTACATAAATGTTGCACAAAAATTTTAGGGGTACCCATATGCCACACCTCCCACAACCTCCCACATATACATTCTTCAATAGTGTGGCACATCACCTGCAATAGATATACACATTTTGGGGCTTTGTCACTAAGCATGGACCATAGTTCACATTGCAGACCACACTCTCTCCCACACAGTTCTGCATGTTATATGATGATATAAAATGGCCTAAATCTGTCATAGCAATGTCACTCAGGATAATTCCCAAGACCAGAAAAAGCCTCTGTATTACAACTGCTTTTCCCTCTCCCTGCCCTCAAAGGGTCCAGTGGCCCCTGGCTCCACATAATTTTGTAATTTCTTCCATTGTGTGAATCACAATAAGCCTATAACAGGATACCAGTATGTCCACTCTAGTCCATAGCTCTTCCCCCAATCCTGAGGAGTCTGAGACAGTGATGTCCCCACCACCTCCAAGTGAGAGGGGGTTTATATCCCATGGATAAGATGGATGAGATTATCTTGCCTGCAGCTGCAGACCCTCTCCATTCCCTGAGATAGCCATTGTCCATCATCATTTCCCCACTAGGTGTCCTGGGGGAGTCAATTGAGTTGTAGAGTAGGAGTTGCAGCTCCACGGAGCTTTGAGACCCAGCTGGCACATGGACAAGCCATAGACTCCACTCTCTGGATGTACACCTAAAACTCTGGCATCATGTATAAGTTTGAATAGAAGGGTCAGATGGACCATGTGCAGGGAAGACATATTTTGGTCAGACTCTGTCACTTTTAGGGAATGATTGTTACTTTGGTATTTGGAATAAGGCAAAGAAAAGAGAAGCATTCCAGTGATCAAATAGTGTGGGAAAATTCTTAGGTTATAATGTTAATGACTAAGCAGGATATAATATTTACAGTTTCATCACAATTTTTTAAGGGAAAAAGATTGAGTAGGAAAAAAAATCTGTAAGGAAACACCCCAAAATTTTAACAGCAATTCTTTATGGGACATTTTCTGAACTCTGTATATTTCCCTAGACTTTTATATTTTCCACAATGTGCTCGTTATTACTTTGAACATTAATGAAAAAATATATAGGAAAATAAACCCTAAGTATCTTTTAAAATTATACCCATATGTTATGTCATTTATGAAGTCTTTCCTTATCCCCCCTCATGAAGAAGTAATCTCTCCCTGTTTAGGGCTTTCCTAATCCTTACTTTACACTTTTCCATTGGTATTTTAGATCATTTTGTAGTTTGTTAGATGTGCGTTTTTATAAACTGTACCAGTTTTACTCCCTTGAAGGTAGGGAGTACAATTTATTTCCCCAGCATCATGCACAGTTCTATATATTTGTAAAAAGGAGCTTTTCTTAGTTTTCCAGGGCTGCTGTAACAACACTGGTTGGCTTAAAAAACAGAAATTTATTTTCTCAGAGTTTTGGAAGCTATAAGTCCAAAATCAAGGTGACAGCAAGATCATGCATTCTCTGAAGGCTGTAACATTTAGATGATGGCTTGCCGGCAATCCACAGTTCAACTCTACCTTCATGTCTACCTCTGTCACATGGCCATCTATCTTCTTTGGTCTCTTAATCTCATTTCCTCTTCCTGTGTCTAAATGTCTTTTGCTTACCATGACTACAGTCATATTGGGTTAATGTCCACCCTAATTCAGTCTGGCCTCATCTAAACTAATAAGATTTTCAAAGTTCCTGTTTACATATGGATTCACATCTACAGGCCTGATGGTTAGGACTTGAAAATCTCTTTGTGGGAGATAAGATTCAATCTGTAATAGGAGTCAACAAATATTTTTTTGGAATGATGTTTACTGGATATCTTAAGTGTTTCACACATGTTAAACAATATTTTTATTCCCAAATAGCATACAATTACTCTAGAAAATTTTAGAAAATAGAGATAAGTATAGATAAGACAATCCAGCATCATGGTTAATAGCAAAGGCTTTGGAATTCTACTAACTTAGCCTTAAATCCTGGATCTTCTATATGCTTACAACATTTGTTTGATTATGGACAAGTCTCCTAATCACTGATTCCCAGTCTCCCCATCTATGAAATGGAGGTTATAATCATACCTCCCAGGTCTTTTGTGAGGGTTTGATGAGGTAATATAAGCAAAAATCCTGTTCTATAATAATACTGGATAAATAGTAACTAATTATTATTATTTTTTATAATTCATCCAATGTTTCATAAATTCATTTTTAAAGCATCATCCATTTTTTTTTTCTCTCAGGCTAATCTTGCTACTTGTGCTCTTTTTCTTTTTCTTTTTCTTTCTTTTTTTCATTTTATCTTCAAAGAAGCTTTAGGGTTCAGAAAGTCATGTACAGAATATAGGGGATTCCAATATAATGAAAATCCTTCTTTTTCTCCTTTCTGCTGTTAATAAATATTTACATGTGGATGGTACATTTGTTAAAATTGATGTAAAATTATTGAAGCATTGCTAGTAATCATGGTCAATGGTTAACAATATGGTTTACATTTTGGAACATAAACTTTTCTTTAAAAAGATACTTAGATTGCATAAATGTTACACAAAAATTATAGGGATTCCCATATGCCCCACATCCCACACCTCCCACAACCTCCTACATAAACATCCTTCATTAGTGTGGCACATCACCTGCAATAGACCACCATGCCACCAAGCTTGGACCACAGTTCACATTGTAGACCATACACTCTCCCACACAGTTCTGCATGCTCTATGATGATATAAAATGCCCTATATCTGTCATTGCAGATGTCATTCAGGACAATTCCCAAGTCACAAAAAAGCCCCCGTATTAAAACTGCAATTCACTCTCCCTGCCCCCAAAGCTCCCAGTGGCCTCTGGCTCCACATCAATGTGGTAATTTCTTCCATTGTCTGAATCACAACAAGTCTACAACAGAATGCCAGTAAGTCCACTCCAGTCCATAGCTCTTCCCCCAATCCTGAGGAATCTGAGATGGTGATGCCCACTCCACCTTCAAGTGAGAGGGGGCTTATATCCCATGGATAAGATGGATAGAATTATCCTGCCTGCAGCTGCAGACTCTTTTCACTCCCTGGGATAGCTGTTGTCCATCATCTCCCCACTAGGTGTCATGCGTGAGTCCATTGAGTTATACAGTAGGAGTTGCAGCTCCACCAAGCTTCTGGACCCAGATGGCACATGAACAGTCCAAAGACTCTGCTCTCTGGAATTACACCTACAAACTCTGACACCACATATAGGTTTGAATAGAAGAGGCAGATGGACCATGTGCAGAGAAGACATATTTGGGTCAGACTCTTTCACTCTCAGGAGCAAGGATTCCAAATTAGGGCCCACTGATATGGCCCTAACTCTGGGGCTATCTGCCATGATACAGGATGTGGATGTCTCCAGAGCACTCAGGAGCCCCTCTGTTTGGAGTGATACCCACATGGAAGCGTATGAGGTCCTACTGAGATGTGCATGACATTCCCGACACACCCTGAAGTCTCCCAGCCCTACAAACTCATTTGTCTTTACCTTTTCCCCCTATTATTTGAAGTCTTTTTCCAGGTGTATTGTCTCTTGGCACTTGGCAGTAATCCCTCGTTGAAAGGGAGGCTCATCCCCTGGAGTCATGTCCCATACTGGGAGGAAGGATCTATTCTGTTCCTCCTTCCCCATCCCTCCAGGGCCTAAAATGACCCTAGACTTGACTCTTTGGATGACAGGATTCATAGTTACATGCAATAAGGGGTCTTGACCCACTGGTTTGTCCTCCACTATTGGGAACCGCCCTTGCTCTTAAGAGACGCCCACCTGTCTATTTCTGAGTGAATTGGTCCTCCAAAAATAGGGAATCCATCTCCTTCCCTCTCATTGTGTGGGCCTCCACCCACCGATACAACACATTATGACAGGATGAATGCTCCCACAATCCCTAGAAGCCTGCTCCAGATGCGCCCTTTCCTGAATGGCCCCACAATCAACATGCTAAAGCAGTGACACTTCCTTGTCACATTGCCATAAGAGCATTCCCACCTCTGTACTTTGAACCTCATACCCACAAATGCCAAGTCTTCACCTTGTACCTCTCCCATCTCTCCCCTCAGTATCCTGGGTATTCTAATCTACTCTTCCCAATCTACCCATTTGTCACCCTGCACCACCAAGCCCAATAATATCACTACCCACCTGTCCTATCCCTTCAATATGCAACTACATGCTATCACTTTAACATAGATTATGTCCATATGGGTGATGTCTCACAACTTTCTCTTCTCTTTCTCTTTCTTGTAACCTAGCTTTCAGACCCTAGTTCCCAGGGACTGCTCAATTTCCTTAATTCAAATCAGTGAGGTCATGTACTGTTCATCCTTCAATGCCTGGCTTGCTTCACTCAACATAAGGTCTTCAAGATTCATCCATGTTATCCCATATGTTAGCACTTTATTCCTTCTTACTGCTGAGTAATATTCCATTGTATGTATGTACCACAATTTGTTTATCCATTCTTCTGTTCATGGGCACCTGGGTTGATTCAAACTTTTGGCAATACTGAACAGGGCAGCTATGTACATTGGTGTGCATATATTTGTTCTTGTCCTTGCTTTCAATTCTTCTGGGTATATGCCCAGCAGTGGAATCGATGGATTATATGGAAGATCTATAGTTAGTTTATTGAGGAAATGCCAAACTGTCCTCCACAGTGGCTGGATCATTCCACAATCCCACCAGCAGTGGATGAGGGTTCCCATTCCTCCACATCCTCTCCAACATTTATAATTTGCTGTTTTTTTAATAGCCACCATTCTAATGGGTGTAAGATGGTATCTCATTGCAGTTTTGATTTGCATTTCTCTAATAGCTAGAGATGTTGAGCATTTTCTCATGTGCTTTTTAGCCTTTTGAATTTCTTCCTCATAGAACTGTCTTTTCAGGTCGCTTGCCCATTTTTTAAAAAGGGTTGTTAGTCTTTTTCTTTTTGAGGTGTAAGATTTCTTTATATATGCAAAATATTAGGGTCTTTTCAGATATATGGTTACCAAATATTTTCTCACATTGTGTAGGCTGCTGTTACTTTTCTTGATAAGATCCTTTGAGGTGCAAAAGTTTTTAATTTTGAGGAGATGCTATTTATCTATTTTTTCTATTGCTGCTAGTGCTTTGGGTGTGAAGTTCATGAAACCATTTCCTATTACAGGGTCCTGTAGATGCTTCCCTACATTATCTTCCAAGGTCTTTATGGTCTTGGCTCTTATATTTTGATCTTTGATCCATCTTGAGCTGATTATCATATAGGGTGTGTGATGGTGTTTCTCTCTCATTCTTTTTAATATGGATATCCAGTTCTCCATGCACACGTGTTGAAGAGGCCATTCACTCCCAACTGAGTGGGCTCGGTGGCCTTTTTAAATATCAGATGACTGTGCCTGCAAGGATTTATATCAGAACTCTCAATTCAGTTCCATTGGTCAATGTGTCTATCCTTGTGCCAATACCATGCGGTTTTTGCCAATGTAGGTTTGTAGTATGTTTTGAAGTCAGGTAGTGTGATACTTCTAACTTCATTTCCCTTTTTCAATATGTCTTTGGCAATTGGGGCTCTCTTACCTTTCCAAATAAATTTTGTACTTAGTTTTTCCAGTTCCTTTAAAAATACAATGCTGATTTTTATTGGGATTGCATTAAATCTGTATGTTACTTTGGGTAGGATACATCTTGATGATGTTTACTCTTCCTATCCATGAACAGGGAATACTCTTTCATTTATTTAAGTTTTCTTTGATTTCCTTTAACAATGTTGTGTAGTTTTCTGTATATAAGTTCTTTACATATTTAGTTAAATTTATTCCTAGTATTTGATTCTTTTTGTTGCTATTGTAAATGGTAATTTTTCTTGAATTCCTCCTTCTCTGTTATTGATGTACAGAAATGCTACTGAATTTTGAGTGTTGATCTTATAGCCTGCAACATCACTGAACTCCTTCATATGTTTTGGAAGCTTTGTTGTAGATTTCTCATGGCTCTCTATGTATAAGATTATGTTATCTGCAAATAATGAACTTTTTACTTCTTTTCAAACTTAGATGCCTTTTATACCTTTTTCTTTCATCTGTGCTTCAGCAAGTACTTTAAGACAATGTTAAATAAGAGTGGTGATAGTGGGCATCCTTGCCTCTTTCCCCATCTCAGAGGGAAGGCTTTTAGGATTTCACCATTGAAGACAATGTTAGCTTTGGGTTTTTCAAACATATGCTTTATCTTGTTCAGAAAGTGTTCTTCTATTCTTATCCTTTGCAGTTTTTTTATCAGAAATGAGTGCTGTATTTTGAGGCATACTTTTTTGGCATCTATAGAGATGATCATGTGATTTTTTTCTTTCAACCTGTTTATGTGGTGTATTATGAGGAATGATTTTCTTATGTTGAACCATCCTTGCATAGCCGGGATGAAACCCACTTTGTCATGGTGTATAATGCTTTTGATATGTTGTTGAATGTGATTAGCAAGTATTTTGTTGAGGATTTTAGCATTTGGCCCATTAGAGAAATTGGTCTGTAATTTTCCTTTCCTGTGGTATCTTTATTTGGCTTTGGTATTAGGGTAATGTTGGCATCATAGAATGAGTTAGGCAATGTTCCTTCTACTTCTGTTGTTTGGAAGACCTTAAGCAGAATTGGTGTTAACTCTTTCCAGAATGTTTGGTAGAATTCAGCTGTGAAGCCCTCTGGTCCTGCACTCTTCTAACCCGGGAGGTTGTTGATGACTGATTCTATCTCTTTAGTTGCAGTTGGACTGTTGAGTTCATCAATTTCTTCTTTTGTCAATGTAGGCTGCTTGTGAGTTTCTAGGAATTTGTCCATTTCCTCTAAATTATCATTTTTGTTAGCATATAATTTTTCAATGTATTCTCCTATGATACTCTTTATTTTGCTGTGGTCAGTAGTGATAACTCCTTCTTCATTCCTTATTTTGTATATTTGCATCTGCTCTCTCTTTTTCTTTGTTATTCTGGCTAAGGGTTTGTTAATTTTATTGATCTTCTCAAAGAACCAGCTTTTCATTTTCTTTATTTTTTCAAGTGCTTTCTTATTTTTTATTTCATCTAGTTCTGCCCTAATCTTTGTTTTCTTTCTTTCTGCTTCCTTTAGGGTTAGTTTGTTGTTGTTTTTCCAATTCCTCCAGGTGTCCAATTAGTACTTCAATTGTAGCTCTTTCTTCTTTTATAATATATGCATTTATGGCTATGAATTTCTCTCTCAGTACATCTTTGCCTGCATCTCATAAGTTTCATATGTGGTTTTGTCATTTTTATTTGATTTGAGGTAGTTACTGATTTCTTTTGCTATTTCCTCCTTGACCAACTGTTTCTCCACGTATGTGTTGTTTAACTTCCATATCTTTATGTCTAATCTGGTTCTCTGGCCGTTAGTGATTTTCAATTTCATTCCATTGTGGTCAGAAACATTACTTTGTATAATATCAATCTTTCTGAATTCATTGAGGGTTCTTCTGTGGCCTATCATGTGGTCTATCTTGGAGTATAATCCATGTGTGGGCGAGAAGAATGTATCTCCCACTATATTTGGGTGTATCATTCTGTATATGTCTGTTAGGTCCATGTCCTCTAATCTATTATTCAGAGACTTTGTTTCTTTATTGATTCTCTGTGTAGATTCACTGTCTATTGGTGATAATGTTGTATTAACGTCCCAGTATAATTGTAGAGGCTTTTATTTCTCCACTCAGTTTTTCCAGTGTTTGCCTCATGTATTTGGGGACACCCTGATTAGGTGCATAAAAGTTTATGATTGTTATCTCTTCTTGAAATGTCACCTCTTTTACTAATGTGCAGTGCACATCTTTATCTCTTACGATAGTTTTACATTTAAAGTATTTTGTCTGATATTAGGATAGCAACTCCTGCCCTTTTATGGTTATTGTTTGCTTGTAAAATTGTTTTCCAGCCATTCACTTTCAGCCTTCTTGAATCCCTAGGTCTAAAGTGGGTTTCTTGTAGACACCATATAGCTTAGTCATATTTCCTTATCTATTCTGCCAATCTGAGTCTCTTGACTGGTGAGTTTAAGCCACTAACATTCAGTGTTATTAGTCTCAATGAATTTTTTACATCAGCCATAATTTCTTTGGTTTATAGATGTCATATGTTGTTTTTATTTCTCTTTTTGTGTTTTTAGTTGTTCTCACACTCTCTTACTCTCTCTCTCCTGTTTTTTCCTTTCAACCTGTAGGGCTTCCTTTAGTATTTCTTGAAGTGTAGGTTTCTTATTTGCACATTCTCTTAATTTCAGTTTATCTATGAATATTTTGAACTCTCCATCATTTTTGAATGCCTGCTTTGCTGGATAGAGAATTCCTGGCTGGAAGTTTTTTCTTTTAGTACCTTGACTATGTCATACCACTGTCTTCTTGCCTCCATGGTTTCAGATGAGAAATCAGCACTTAATCTTATTGTGCTTCCCTTGTATGTGATGGTTATCATTTCTCTTGGTGCTTTGAGTATTTTCTCTTTGTCTTGAGCATTGGTATTTTGACAAGCATATGTCTAGGAGTTGGCCTATTGTGATTTATACTGTTTGGGGTGCACTGTACTTCTTGGGCATGCACATCCATCTCCCTCAATAGGGTTTGGAAGTTTTCAGCCATTATTTCCTTCAAAACTCCTTCTGTTCCCTTTCCCTTCTCTTCTCCTCTGGGATGCCTATAATGCATATGTTTGTACATTTTGTGTTATTGGTTAAATCCTTGAGCCCCTGCTGGATTTTTTCTATCTTTTTATCTATCTGTTCCACCATCTGTTTGATTTCAGATTTACTGTCTTCCACATCACTCATTTTTTCTTCTGCCTGTTCAAATCTGCTGTTATGTGCTTCCAGAGTCTTTTTGATTTCTTGGATTGTGCCATTCATCTCCATCATATCCGTTATCTTCTTATGTATGCCCACAATTTCTTCAGTATGTTGTCCTCATATCTTCTTAATATCCTTAATCTCTTCCTTCACTTCATTAAGTTCGTCCATGATATTCATTTTTACAGTTTTGGTTACTTGTTTGATGCTCTGCATCTTTCCTGGTTTTTAGTTTTTTCATTGGAATGGTCCACTTCTTCCTGTTTCTCTGTATGGTTTGTAATTTTTTGTTGCCCTCTGGTCATCATTTTATCTTAATAGATTTATTCAGTTTATTAGCTTCTCTCTCTGCTCTAGAGTTTTACTTAACTGGTAGTTCTGTGTGTGTTAAGTTTTCTCTTTGACACTCTCTTCATCTTGTTCTATTTCCTTGCTTTGTTCTATATCCCCTGAAGCAAAAAAGATTAGGGCAGAGGAGTTGAAAGGGGTAAGAAAAGAAAAAGGATAATAGTACTATTGATAAAAGTTAGAAAAGTGGCTGTATCTGACTTAGTAAAATGAATATTTAAATTATGTAGGCAGTGTAGAGTAATAGGGGGAAAATGGAGTACCTACAATGGAATGGGAAATCAAATAGAGAAAAATATATAGAATGATTTAAAAGGCCATAATGATGAAGAGAGAGAAAAATAGTTAAGAATGGGATGAAAGGATAAAGTTAATACAAAAAAAAGAAAGAAAAGATAACAGAACAGACAAGATAGAAATTGACACCCATGAAGTTGAGGACAAATGAGACAAGGTGGAATTTAAGAACCACAACAGAAAACAGAATGTAGAAAGATGAAGGAAGGAGAAGAGATAGCATTGGTGGACACAATCACTATACACAGCAAATGGAAAATATAGGAAGAAGATCAGCAAAGAAGAAACCAATCTAGCAGCACCTAATTTGAAAAAAGGAGGGGTGAAGGGAAAGAAAAGTAAGAAACAAAGAAACAAAGAAAAAACCAAACAAACATACAAACATGCAGTCAAACAAAGCTGAGTAAGAGCAGTGTTCTTTCTTGGGCCCTTGTGGAGCCTCTCAGCCTGCGTTCATCAATCAATAACCCTGCAGTTTTCTCTCTGCAGGCTTTGAGGCAGAACTTAGTGATTAAACTAAGTTAAAAAAGTTCTCTTTTTATTTTATGAAATAAGTGTCCAAAAAGAATGCCTCTTCTGGAATACCCCCTCCTCTGAGGGGAACCTAAATAGGCTCAAAGAAACTTATCAAGAACTTCCCACTACCTGAACCCCCAGGGGAGCTGAGACTCTGTTCCTCAACATGGAACTGTAAAATTTGCTGGCTCCATCCCCTCCTGAGCCAAGCCTCTGTGTCCCTGGGCTGTTATGTAAATCAGCCTTGCACAGCAGATTCACCTTTCCCCTCAGCCCGGCACCATTTCTCCCCAGTTGATTTGCTCCCCCAAATTGCTAGGGGTTCCTGGCGACCAAACCTACAGAAAGGAAAACCCCTCCACCCTTTGCCAGTACCCTCCAACTCTTGGATAGTGCTCCCTCTCACCCAGTTGCCAGGGGGATTTGGGGCTCACCCATCCCTTAGCCCTGAGGGTAGGGCTTAGCCGTCTGCATTTCCAGCTGGGGAAAAAAAATCACGATTTTATATTGAGCAGTCCACCTCCCTGTCCAGATCCCTCCAAATCAATGTCCCTAGGATTCTCATTCCATAGACTCCCAGAAAAGACCACCTGAGCAGGATCCTTTCCCAATCAGCCATCCCCTGTCCAAGAGATAGTGAGTGCCCACCTAAACTGATGCCATCTTCCCGCTTCTATAAATTCATTCTAATTAATGCAATATCGTCTATTCAGAGACACAGGGCACTTATTCCTGTTACTGCTAATCACCTTTGAAAGTGTATATTGATCATTGAGTTGGGTCGAGGATATGATTGTAAAAATCCTATGGCCTGTAATGTTATTTAAAAAACTGGGAGTGGCAGCAAGATAGTCAGATGAACAAGTGGAGTCTAATTACCAGTAATGCTTTCTATAGAAGGCTGCAGCTCATATTGTTATTTTCATTACATTTGTTAATGAAAGCACTGAATGACATCCTGTACTTTAGTTTGGGGAGTATGTCTGAGGCTACACAGCAGCTGTCTGTGCCAGTCAGCCAAATCAAACATCTTGCTAACTATCAGCTTTATAAACCTATTTGTTCCCAGTCTCTTGCCATACTAAATGCAAGAAAATATACCCAATGTCTGAAAAATGATAGCATTCACCCTCTTTAAGGACTTGATAATTATTTCCCAATGATACTTATGGCCTGTTATGAGTCATACTATCTCCTTAGAATGTACTAGGAGGAGGAGAGTTCTCACAGGAAGATTAGTTTGTTCACTATCACCAATGTCCTGTTCTGCCCTTTAGGATGTGCATACCAACATTGGCACTTAAGACCTAGGCTGACCATTCTGCAGCAAGAAGAGACTAGGCAGGAGTGAGTTTTTCCCCTTCCATATTTTGGGGTATTTGTGTCTGCTCCTGCCTATAGACTGCCTGTCTGGCTATGATACCTTGAATCTGTGTGTTCCTTCAGACAAAATTGGTTTATGAATATGTTCATTTTTAGAATAATCACCCTTGAATTTTCCCCTGGTCCTGATCAGCGACTTCCATTGTGTTACTTTGTCCAAGCCTTCCCTAATACCCCAAATAAGCCATGTCTTCAAATTGCTTACTTTTGAATCCCCATCCCAATAAATCCCCATTTCTCTGGTATAGCTTATTTCAGTTTCACATCAAGGGAAAGGAATAATTTTCAACTCATTCACTCTAATATGTCTGTGACTGACTGAGAATTCCTTATCCTCCCACACAGCAACCTCATCCATCCAGTAAAAGTGTTTTCTATGTGCCAGACCCTTTGCTATGGAGTTGAAATACAAGGGGCTGGTAAGTCCCAATTCCCAAGAATCTTAGAGCCTTGAGAGTGGGTAATATATATAGACAGTTAATTCTTAATATATTACAATGTGATTCATGCAATGGTAGAGATACAGTGTGTTATAGAGGGGAACACCTAATATAAATTTGTGGTGGCAAGGAAGTTGATCTGGAAGAAGAAATGTGAATGTATTTGAAGATGGAGGCCAGATTAATTGGAATTGATGTGACAACAGGGTTGAGAAAGAGCATCGTGTATAAAAGAAAACTGCAAACAGTCCAGAGGTGTAGAGAGTGGCAGAGAATGAAACATGAGTCAGGAAGACAGAGGTCAGGTCATAGAAGGCTTTTGTAAATCATAAAATGGGAGCTTTGTTTTGACAGTGATGGGTATTTATTGAAGCATGTTAATAAGGCTGAGGAAAAGAGCCAGCAGAGAAGGCAGGATTGAAGATGTGGAAGAAGAGAGCATATGATAGAATGTGGTGATGAAAATGGGATGGGATGGAAAACAAGAACACAGATGGAAGGGTTGTTTTTGCAGAAAACAAGTTTGTCTTCTGCATTTTGTGTTTATGCAAACACTTTTTAAAAAAATCCAGCTTTGAGGAACACCATGGGCACAATACAAGCCTTCCTCTTTCTCTTTTAGTTTCCAACCTCTGTCTTAGTTCTTTCAGCTGAATCTCCAAATTGAACCTCTGCCTAAGGTCACACATGATAGATTCTGTGAAAATATACCAATATTTTTCTCTGTAAGAGGTATTTGATGTGTACTTGTAATATTTGAGTGCCATTTGACAGTTTACAAAAGACTTTTCATATCCATTATCTCAAAAGAGGCTTGAAAGGCAGGTGGAAAAGCAGCAACCATGCCCAATTTATGAGGCTTGAAAGTTTTAAGTTGCTTGTTCAGTATCAATTCAGTTAAAATGAATAAGTGATAGAGTTTCAACTGGGATCCAAATATTCTGATTCTAGGTCCTCTGCCATTTCCTCTATACTCAGATGCTCATTCAATGCTTGTGCATGAATGAAAGGATTGTAAGGATGACTAAGGAATCAAACCCACAATCTAAGTCTTTTGAACACCATTCTATAACCAACTAATCTCATCTGCCAGGTCAGTGTTTAGCCATAAATAAACTAAGCAAGTATAGTCTCCTCTATTTAATCCCTTGGACTTTTGGAAACAATGTATATGGAAACTAACTTTTTTCCTTAATCTTTTTATTTTGAAATAATTTCAAACCTATGGAATGGTTGAAAAATTAACACAAAACCCATACAGAGACATCAAACATATCCCACTCCACACCAAGATGTCCAGATGCACCAATCTTAATATTTTGCCACATTTGCAGTGTCATTCCTTTTTTATTTCTAGGAGAGAAAGATGTCAGTTATTTCCTTTATCATAAAACAAGTTGATGAGTCAACATTTTAATAACACTGACCAAGTTATTTACTGTACAAGAATTTTCTTTTCAAGTTGTGTCTTTAAAATGTATCCATCCATATATTTGGATTACATTAAATTTACACATTAAAACATTTTGCTTAAAATTCTAATCTTAGGTACAAACCATAACTTATCAAAGCATAGTCCAAACACTATGCAATAATGTTACCATTTAGATTTATATGCTTCATCTGAAAAACTTTTCTTACAAACAGGAGTTTTGTCTTGTTTCTCTAGAAAAAAATGTTTTTTTGTCTAAAACTTTAAATGATAATCAAAAAAATAGGTTCAAATAATTCATGTTATGAGTTTTCCTCCATCAGGCTTTGATAAAATCAGTCATCTGGTGTTGGAGCACCATCTTCGTACTCAGTTACAGTCTCCACAGTCCCAGAATCAGACACAATAACCATTGTTTTATTAGTTGAAGCTGACTTCTGTTTCTCAGTAATAGCTGCACAAACTGCAACAATCTCATCATTTTCAAAGTCCCAGCCAGGAATTGACTTTGGTGAGAAATCTGTTACTTCTGCTGATGATTCACTCTTTTTAATCCTCTGTGCCACTTTCTGTTTCTCTTGGAGTGTTCGTTCCCAAGAATGGCCTTCATTCCATATTTCAGGGTTTGTTGGACAGATGTAAAGGACTACTTGAAAATTCAAATGGTTTCATCCATTGTGTCCTTTGGCCCTACATATTGTTCTATTGTCTGTCTTGGTCTTTTGAACACCATTCTATAACCAACTAATCTCATCTGCCAGGTCAGTGTTTAGCCATAAATAAACTAAGCAAGTATGGTCTCCTCTATTTACCCTTCCTAATAATCTTCATTTTTAAACTCTCCTCCAAGTCTCTTGCCCTTGTTCTTTTTCTTTCAGGCTGCAAGTATCTTTTGAAAATCTGGTCTTTTGGTAACATAGACTATTAGGTTTGTTTGTCTGTGAAGACTTTGGACTGACCCTCATTTTTGAAGGAAAGCTTTTCTGGATAAAGAATTCTTGACTGGCAGTTTTTATCTTTCAGTACTGTAAATATATCATACCACTTTCTTCTCTCTTTCATGGATTCTGATGAGAGGTTGGGACTTAATCTTAATGAGTTTCCCTTGTATGTGATGCTTTGCTTTTCTCTTGCTGTTTTCAGAATCCTCTCTTTGTCTCTGATAGTTGTCATTGTGAATAGCAGGTGTCTCAGAGTAAGTCTATACATATTCATTCTGTTTGTGGTGCATTGTCCTGCTTGGATATTAATAGTTATGTCCTTTATAAGGGTTGGAATGTTTTCAGTCATAATTTCCTCAAATATTCTTTCTGCTGCTTTTCCATTCTCTTCTTCTGGGACACCAATAATGTGAATGTTTGTATGTTTTGTGTTGTCATTCAATTCCCGGAGACTGCGTTCCATTTTTTTTCCATTCTCTTCTCTTTCTGTTCTCCTGTCATTTCCAGATCAGATGTTCTGTCTTCTAAATCACTAATTCTGTATCTGAGCAATTCAAATCTGCCCTTATGTGCCTTTAGTGTATTTTTAACCTCATCCATTGTGTCTTTCATTCATATAAGATCTGTTACATTTTTTGCAGGCTTTCAAATTGTTCTTTATGCTCACCCAGTGTCTTAATGTTCTTTATTTTTTTGTCCTACTTTCTTTAAATTCTTTGAAGTGATTTAAGAGAGTTGTGTGTGATTATCACAGATTAATTGTATTAAATCCTGTATCTTTTCAGGCTATTTGGTTTGTTCTTTTGCCTGGGCCATCTCATCTATTTCCTAGTATGGCTTGTAATTGTTTGCTGATCTCTAGGCATCTGAATATGTTGGTGTATTTACTCTGATGACTAATTTCTCTCTCTTGCCTATTTTTTTTCTCACAGCTCTTCTTTGATATTTAGTTCAACTTTTATCTCCTTTTTTAAAAATATAATTTTATTATAGAAGTTGTGAACTTACAAAACAATCATGCACATGTAGAATTCCCATACAACACCCCTTCAACAACACACCACACCTTTGAGTAACATTTGTCACAAATTATGAGATAATATCATCAGACTATTACCACTAACTGTGGTCCATGGCTTACATTTGGCATATTTTTTGACATCCCCTATTATTAACACAGTGCATCTTTGACATTGATGCAAGAATATTACAGTATTGTTGTTAACTATATTCCATAGGTTACATTAATTGTATTTTTCCCATGCTTCTCCACATTCCCACTGCTGTGGATGAAAAAGGTAGTCTAGGGATGTAAATATCAATTGAAAGAAAGCTAGAGAATAATCTAGAGTCTGATTAACACAGTGAAACCAGAAGTGGATGGGAATTGTGGTTAATACTACAAATGCACGTACGTCCTTCTGTGAAATAGAATGAATGTATGTCCTATTTTTTTTAACATTTTGGAACATTCACTTTTTTTAAAAAAGATACAGAGTTTACATAAATGTTACACAAAAATTATAGGGATACTCATATGCCCCACCTCCCACACCTCCCACAACCTCCCACATATACATTCTTCAATAGTGTGGCATATCACCTAAAATAGATATACACATTTTGGGGATTTGTCACTAAGCATGGACCATAGTTCACATTGTAGACCACACTCTCTCCCACACAGTTTTCATGTTATATGATGATATAAAATGGCCTATATTTGTCATTTCAAATGTCACTCAGGATAATCCCCAAGTCCTGAAAAACCCCCTGTATTACAACTGATTTTCCCTCTTCCTGCCCCCAAAGTGTCCAATGGCCAGTGGCTCCACATTAATGTTGTAATTTCTTCCATTGCGGGAATCACAGTAAGTCTATAACAGAATACCAGTAAGTCCACTTTAGTCCATAGCTCTTCCCCCAATCCTGAGGAGTCTGAGATGGTGATGTCCACTCCACCTCCAAGTGAGAGGGGGCTTATATCCCATGGATAAGATGGATGGGATTATCCTGTCTGGAGCTGCAGACTCTCTCCATTCCCTGGGATAGTTGTTGTCCATCATCATCTCCCCACTAGGTGTCCTGGGTGAGTCCATTGAGTTGGAGAGTATGATTTGCAGAACCACTGAGCTTCTGGACCCAGCTGGCCCCTGACAGCCTGAAGACTCTGCTCTCTGGAAGTACACCTAAAATTCTGGTACCACATGTAATGGTTTGACAGTTTTATTTAATTATGAATTCCAAAAATATAAATTGGATTATGCTTGTAAACTGATCTGTTCATCTGGGCATGATTAAGTTATGATTAGGGCGTTAACTGCCATGTCAGTGGGAGGTTGAGCCCCACCCCTCGGTGGGTATGGTCTCAAGTATAAAAGGCTAGACAAAAGACAGCAGAGATGAGAGAAGCAGATTTGAGAAACAGTTCTGATGTTGGAGAGAAGTGCTCCAGGAGAAGATAAGTGAGCGGTTTGCCTGATAGTCTACAGCTGGCCTTGTGGAGAGATGCAAAAGCATAGAGAGCCTCAAGGTCTACAGCTGAACTTGTGGAGGAAACGGAAGCTAAGCCCGGAGAGAAACGCAGCCCCAGGAACAGAGGAACCCAGAAGCCTGAACCCTGGAGATGTCAGCAGCTGTCTTGCTCCAACACGTGGACTTTGGTGAGGGAAGAAACTTATGCTTTGTGGCCTGGTAACTGTAAGCTTCTACCCCAAATAAATACCCTTTATAAAGACCGACCAATCTTTGGTATATTTCAAAAGGCACACCTGTGGCTGACTAATACACCACATATAGGTTTGAATAGAAGAAACAGATGGACCATGTGCAGGGAAGACATATTTGGGTCAAACTCTTTCACTCTCAGAAGCAAGGACTCCAAATTAGGGTCCAATGATAAGGCACCAAACTCTGGGTCTTTCTGCCCTGATATAAGACGTGGATGTCTCCAGGGCTCTCAGGAGCCCCTCTGTTTGGAGTGATATCTGCATTGGAAACCTATGAGGTCCTATTGAGATGTGCATAAGTGTTACCTCTGGGATGACCTCCCGACTCACTTTGAAGTCTCTCTTTTTTTTTTTATATTTCACATATAAGAAGATATATATATAAGAGCAATTGCTCTTCCCTCACCCTGCTCCCAAAGTGTCCAATGACCCTGGCTCCACATAATTTTGCAATTTCTTGCATTGCATACATCATAAGTCTATATCAGGTTCCAACAAGTCCATTCTAGTCCATAGTTGTTCCACCAATCTTGAGAAGTCTGGAATGGTAAAGTGCCCTCCACCATGGAAGGGATTATCCTGCCTG
>PVKH010007639.1:0-20050 GCA_004027955.1 Chaetophractus vellerosus | reverse complement strand
TGATGGTTAGGTTTAATTAGGATTAAGCATGTGTTAACAAAGAGCAATCTAAAGGTAATAAAATATATAATTAGAAACACCATGAAAATGATGAATGAAGAAAATGAACTATGAAATATAAGAGTGCAAGGTATATAATCATTCCAACTTCATATTACCATTACTTCACAGTATGTGATATAATGTAAGTAATTAACTAATGAAGGTTTAAACCAGAAAAATTTTTTAAAAAATTGATTCAATATTTTCATGACTGGAAATTTATAATATAGAAATCTTTATGCACAATAAAAAGATATGCCTAGTTTATATATATGTATATATAAACATTATTTGTAATAGTAACACACTAAAATTTTAAAATATCCACGATGTTAGTCAGGGTTCTCTAGGGAAACAGAACGAACAGGAGAAATCTGTAAATAATATGAGATTTTATAAAATTCTTTCACATTACCATGGGGATGCACAAGTCCAAATTTCAGAAGGCAGGCTGCAAACCAGGACTCCGATGAAGGTCCTCGATGTGTTCCCAGGAAACTACTGGCTGTCTGAAGTAGAGATGGGAATTTATTCTCTGAATGCTGAAATCAATTCCCCTTTAAAGGCCTTCAACTGATTGAATGAGATGTAATTCACTGCTGATGGCAATCTACTTAGTTGATTGTAGCTGTAACCAGCCATCTATGCGATCAATTCAATGATGATTAAAGTCCATGAAATGCCCTTGTATTACAATTAGCCCAGTGCTTGCTTAACCAGACAAATGGGCACCATTGCCTAGCCCAGTTGACACATTAGCCTAACCATCACAGCCACCATTTTGTGGACTATCACAAGGTAACCATTACAGTGAAGATGAATCTCTGTTACAGAAAATTATGATTTTATGAGCCCATTTTCAATTAAATGATATTCTTACAATAAACATAGAAAAGTAAGACAGACTAAACAACCAATTGTTAATAGTAATTGTCTCAGGTTGGATTTCAAGGAATTTTCTTTTTTTGCATATTTATACTTATTGTTTAAATGTATTTTATTTATGTATTTAACCTTATTTTTTAAGGATCATATATTCCTTTGGTAATTAGAAATAGATTTAAGAACTCTTGAATACAGTGACCAAAGGAGAAGAGTGGTATGTTGCACATGGTTTTGTAATTTGGTCTAATTAATATTTCTTTGTGTTTTTTTAAATACTGGACAAGTTGTAGGTAGATGCACATAAAAGGGGCCATATGACATAGGAAAAGTCAAATATTTTTCAGTGTCTGTGGTGGTTTGAAGCTGTAGGTGTCACAGAAAAACATGTTCTTAAACGTAATCCATACCTGTGGATGAGAACCCATTGTAAATCAGACCTTTTGATGAGGTCACCTCAGTAATGGGTGGCCCATCTTAGTCAGGATGAGTCTTAATTCTATTCCTGGATTACTTTATAAGAAGAATGAAATTCAGACAGAGAGAGTAAAAGTCACAGAAGTAGCAGCCAGAAGATACAATCAACTGAGAAGGGAGAATTTCCACCTTTAATTCAGCCAGTCAGTTTCTCTGGGAGAATTCACCAAAAACCTTCCTCAGAGTACCTAAATTGTGGCCTGCCCTCCCATGGAATTTGGACTTGCCCAGCCCTACAGTTGTGTGAGCTAATTCTTATTTTAAAAGTTCTAATATTTACTATTATATATATATATATATTCCTGTTTGGTTCTGTTTCCCTAAAGAACCCTGAATAATGCAGTGTGCATTACAATTTTACACTTTTCAGAAAGCTTCATATCAATCTTTATGTTTTGTGCCCTATGACATAGATGATTAGACAAGGATTCATACCTGAGACTCAGGCCCAGGAGACTAAGCAGATTGGGTGAAAATAAATTGCAAAAGGCCAGCCCCTCAGGAACGCCTTACTAGATGATGACTGGCTGATTCAATCAAATATTTTCTGTTTAATAGTTTGAGCATTGAATATTTCAAAAGTTAGTAGAGGGTAGATTATTCAAAATTCGGGAGGCAGACAAAACTGGGAGAGTTAGCAGAAGCCAGGAAATCGTATTAAATGAGCAAAGGGATGTTTGAAGTAGTTGAAAGAGTCAATTGGTATCACAGTAAGTTAGTGAGCAGATAAAAAGAGCAGGACATCCCTGGAAGTACCAACTAGTGATGCATTTGGAAAAAGACCTTGACCAAAAGGGTAGAATATTAAGTACAAATGAGTTTTTACACCTAAGAGATTTCAAAGTGATTAGGGAGGTCATTGAGAGGTTGCATTTATATACATCTCAAGAGGATCTCACTGACTGCCACAGTAAAAAGTGCCTCAAATAGGAGGGCTCCTAGTGGCTCTAGAGACATATGGACACTATAGGCAGGGCAGACAACCCCAGGAAATCAGCACTCCATTGGTGGGCCTTATCTTGGAATATATGATGACCTATCTCCCCAATGTAAGAGTTAGACTCATTTACAATTTTTTAATACCTGGTTCTTCTGCCCCTTTTATTTGAGCCTATGATTACCACTATACCTGTTAAATATTTGTCCCAGAGACTTAAATCTTCAGTCTAGTCATATGCCAGTTGAGCCCTGAATCTCAGCAGAGTTGTAGCCAATACCTGCTCTTCAGTTCGTTGGACTGACCGAGGACAACTAACAAAAGGATGATGATGGACAATGCCCATCCCCCCCAAAAAAGAGTATCTACAACTGTAAGCAAGACAGTTCCATTCATCTACCCCATGTGATTTAATTCCCCTCTCAATCAGAAGCAGAGTGGGAATCACCATCCCCAAATCCTCAAGATTGAAGAATGAACAAACATAGGGGGGAATGTAAATATGGGACAAAGTAGGCTCATTATTCTAGAGATGGAAGAACTTGTAATATTGATATTAAGATTGTGGTCACCAGAGGTTCCCTATTCTATAGGGAAGAATAGTTTTAACATGGGGCATTTTGGGGACATTGGAGTTGTCCTGCATGACAAAGCAATGGTAGACACAGGCCATTATACATTTTGTCAAAACCTATAAAATTGTGAAGTGTAAAGTGTAAACCATAATGTAAACTATAGACCATGGCTAGTAGCAATGCTTCAATATTTGTTCATTAGTTGTAACAAATTTACCACACTAATGAAAGATGTTGTTAATAAGGGAAAGTATGTGGGGGGGAGGAGGTGGGGTATATGGGAATCCCCTATATTTTTGATGTAACATTTATGTAAGCTAAAACTTCTTTTAAAATAAAGATAAATAAAAGAGCAGGACAGATAGAAGCTAGAGTGGCTATAAATGCAAACTATTGGAGTGAGGTTTAAGCAACATTGCTGCTGCAAAATACTAGAGCTTCATTACATTCTAATTTAATGGCAGTTTTCTGTGAACTATAGCTGTACAGCAACTGATAATATTTCCTGTTCTTTTTCCTAATTATATATATAATAAATCTACAGTAAACAAAGTAACATAAATGTATCTGTTTCCTGAAATCATAGAGAGCATGACTGACATAGCTGCAAACTTGACTATTTAACAGATTAAAACTTTTCATTTTAACTAACTTCTTTTGCTTCCTTTCCAATTTTCCTATTTGATCATTCTCTTCTTAAATCCCTTGTCACAATTCTTCATGCTTAGCTATGCCATGTATTTTGTGTATCAGTTTCTCAAAGAGTTTCAGTTCTCCATGGCATTCTTTTCTAAACTTCAGTCTCATCATATTACCTTGGAATACACTGTTGTAAACTTTCTGAAGCAAATGAAATTTCTATATGTCATACTTGGTTTCATTGAGACCACATTTAGAGTTTGATATTTCTTCTCTAAAAATATGTAGATATTTCTGATAAACCCTTTTTAATCATTAAAATTTTATGCTTTATTTAGTTTTTCATAAGCTCTGCTGCTATAGTTCAAATTCACTTATTGATTGTACTGATGCTAAAGCTAAAAAGACAGGGAAAAAAAACCTGTTAAGTTTGAGTGAGTGATAATGACAGCACAGTATACACTTTCCTAATATCTAACAGAAACTCTCAAATTATGCTTAATGCCTATGACTCATCCTGGAGCGTGTTGCTATATGGTGTGTTTCGGAAACACAGGCTCAGACACAACAGAAACGTTCTATATATGACCGCTTCATTATTAACATAGCACAAAGTACCCAAAAGATGAGGGGAAGAGAACCCATAGTAGCCAGACCGTAGGGGAGACAAAATGCTGGCATCAGAGTCAGTGGATGGCAGTTCTAAATGCCCAACTTCCTGTAGGGAATGGAGAGACAAACCTGTGCTGCCAGGGTGGGGCATTTATACACCCTGGAGGAGTGGGTGTACCCCTGCCCTTGAGAGTTCCTCCCCTGATAAGCAGCTGGGGCTGCTTGTTCCCAGTTTAAGGTAAGGTCAGGCCACTCTATTAGAAACAAGGTATCCTTCGGCCGTGGAATGGAAATTTATTGAAACATCTGCAGACAATAGAAAAGGAGAGAATCAAGGGTTGTGAGAGAGCTCTTACCTGTGTCTGTGACTTCCCCAGCACCCATCTCATACAAAAGATTGAAAACCAGATAGGGACTGATGATTTCATTCTTAGGAATGTAGAACACATTTACTGAAAGTTTTCCATGGAAGAAAAAGGAAGTGATTCTTAAATTCTTTTAAAAAAAGGAAGTGATTCTTAAATTTTCACAATAATAACAGCCTGCATTAAGCAAGCACAAGCATCTCACTTTCAAACAACTGAGACATACTCAAGTTTTGAAAGTGTACAACTAAAAATTAGTGGATGCCCTTAAACCTAACATAAGTATTCTGCCTCACTCATCCACTGACAACAGGTTTTACAATAAGATTTTTTACAGTTTTTTTCAATATCAGGGTATTAGTCTTGCTGATGTTAAATAGATTTTACCTTTTTATTTTCTTCTAGTAAATTTGTGTAAATAAAAACTGGGATAAGGAGGTCATATTCAATCTTTTCACCATTTGCTCCAACTCACAATGCAATGACAGAAAGGTATAATCAATATACAATGCAATTTAATGATGTATGTCAAGGAACAAGCCTTGGGCTTTTAAAAGGGCAAGAGTAAAGAGCAGTAGCCATCATAAACAAGTAGTCACTGGGGTTGTCCTGAGGGCCAGAATCAGGCTTCAGAACTTTACTGTCATTAGTAACATTTTAATTTGTTCAAGAACAAGAAATCAATCTGCACAAAGGAGGACATAACTATATGAGCTTCTGGTGATAAGCATATTGACAGTGTAGGCTTCACATTGTAAAGATTAGTTTATGTAGCAATATAAAAACAACTAAGATAGAAGAATCAGTCTGTTATAGAATTGGTTACTTTGATTTCAATCACTACAAAACCAAAGGGGGGGGGCGGGGAAGATTATTTCATTTACTTCCCACTTTCTCTTTCCAAAAACTGGATGAAGATTTTGTGAGGGTAAGTTTGCTCATTTCTTCCTTAAAAATATTTCAATGCCAACAACAATAATAATATCTGAACAAAAAGTGCTAATTGTATGCAGTGGTTTGGAATTGTATGTACCCTCAAAAAATCATGCTCTTAAAGCTAATCCATTCCTGTGGTGTAAAACTATTTTAAGTAGGACCTATTGATGAGGTTACTTCAGTTAAGGCATGGCCGAGGGTGCCAGTATGGTACTTAATCTTCTTACTGGAGTCCTTTATAAATGGAATGAATACAAAGAGAGAGAGAGAGAGAGAGAGAGAGAGAGAGAGAGAGAGAGAGAGAGAGAGAGAGAGAGAGAGAGAGAGAGAGAGAGAAAGCCAATGAAGCAAGAATCTGAAAGTAGCGAAACCCAGAAGAGAAGGAAGAAACCAGCTGACACCACCATGTGCCTTGCCATGTGACACAGAAGTCCAGGATCACCAAGAGTGGGTCTTTGGGAAGAAAGCATTGCCTGGTGATGATGGTTGATTTGAACATTTTTCTCAGCCAAAAATGGTAAGCTTCTAAGTTAATAAATCACATTGTTAAAAACCAACCCATTTTATGGTATCTCCTTTCAGCAGCTTACAAACTAAAATACTATACTTAAATTCCATGAAACAGTAGCAAATTATATAAATTCTTACTCTAGTTCATTTTAAACAATGCTGCAATAAGTTTTTTGAAGAAAGTAAAATAATGGTAAAATGGAGATGCTCAAACTTTATAATTTACACATCCTTTAAAAATATTTTTGATTGCTCTAATATAAGCATGTTTCTTTGGCAATGATTACAAGTTGATACCATTGAACTCACTAAACAGACTTTGTAGCATATCAGAAAAATAAATTTTAATTTGCAGTTTCTTCTTGATCTACAACTAATGAATGTTTCACTGAATTATCTGCTTAAAGGTCAAAATGCTAATTAGGAGTTTCTCATCGGTGATAATTCAGATATGTGGAAAAATGATGACATGAGCTTTTTATTTTCTTAAGTTAACTTATTTTATACTCCATTGTCTTCTCAAAGTTCTGATAACAATGAAAACAATTTGTAGCATGTAATATCTCCTGTTTCAATGTAATAAAAATATTCTATTTTAAAAGAACATACCATATGGATTTCTCAATTTTCCCTGAATGTCACTTTGTAATACAGAATTTTAAATGTTTAATTTTATAAATCATTTTAAACTACAAACAGAACATTATAATTTAGGTATCACCAAAAATAATAGTTTTCAGTATGTTTTACATTTAAAAATTCTTGATTTTATAATTTGATATTTCTAGATCCAGGGAAAATAAATCATTTCACCTTATCTGTTCCATTATACATGCTATATGATTTTAAAACCCATAGCATATAAAATCAGTGCTTGTTTGATAGACAGCTCATGAATATGGAAATCCATTCATTCAAAGAAATAGCTCCTCAGTAGAAAAACATAGCTGTGCCCTGCAGAATTTAAATGTATTTTAAAGGATATTGGTCATCTAATCCAAGTCACAAACATGCAAATATATTTACCAATGGTGAAGAAAAATGTGGGCCTGTGTGTGTATATAATCAAATTCATATTGCCTTAGGAAAGCACTTTTCCTGGAAAAACATAAACAATAATGTAGTCATGGTAGAAAAGTGATGGCATATCCCACAAGCATAATTGAAGAGAGTTTAACTGAAGGACAATTTCAGACAGAATAGCAGAGTCTAGAAGCCATTGTTGCCATTTGTGAGCTAAAGGAGAAGAACCTTGCAAGAGTTGTGATTTTTGGGTGAGGGCTGCCCAATAGGAGTAGTGTTTTGGTAAAGAAACTCAACCACTGCCGAACAAGTATGCAAAGAAATTGGAATATTTACTCCCCCTTCTCTCATCTTCTATCTTCTGGTCTCCTTTAGGTGCCACCCGTTGGCCACCACAAACTGGAAGCAAGAGGATAAGGAAGCCCTTGTGCAGTCTATTGTGGTCAGCCTCCTGATTATAGAGCAGAGTACAGACAAAAAGTTGGAACTGGAAGGGGAAATGTCAAATATTCAGCACTCCTAGCCCACATTTTCAGCATTTGACTCAGCAAATTAAAAAATAAAGGATTTATTGTTATTATATTATTAATAAGTCTACTTTAAATTGTTCACTAAATTATTTCTGTAAAAATGTTATTTATTTTTCCATTCCAAGTTTCGTTGCTTTCAGCTTCTTGCTTGCATGACTTTCTCTTTGTCTGAATATCATTCTCTTATAAAGGACTCCAGTAAGGATTAAGATCCATCCAGAATGAGATGTGCCACATCTTAATTTAAGATCCTGCTCACTAAAAGATCCTACTAACAATGCGTTCTTAACCACAGGAATGGATTAACTTTAAGAATACTTTTCTGGGTACATAGAGCTTCAAACTATCAAAATGAGTAAAAAGTATGATAGTCCATTGAAAATCAAAAGAAAGCCCTCTTTTGAAACACACTGTAGCAGTTTGGTATAATTTATGAATTCCAAAAATAGATATTTGATTATGTTTGTAAATTGGTGTGTTCCTCTGTGTACATTAGACTGTATTGGATTCAGAAGTTACACACTTATTGGATTAAATTATGATTAAGGCTTTGATTGGGCCACATCAGTAGGACATTGAGTCCCTCTCTCCCTTAGTGGGCAGAGACTAACAGAGAAAGCTCATAGAAAAAATGACATGGCAGAGGAGACAGTTGGAGTTTTGATCCTGGATCCCAGAAAGTAAGCACACAGAGAAGCAGATATGTGGGAAGTCTCCCTTAGACACAACAGAGGCCGGGGGAAGAGAGACAAGCCATTTGCCTGAGAGTCTACAGCTAGCCTTGTGGAGAGAGCAGAACAGCTGAGCCTGGAGAGAACAAGCCTTAGGAGAGAGACAACGCTTGTCCCAGCCTGCGGCTGAGATTAGAAGAAGCTGGGACCACAGAGCCTTGGGAGGAGGAGGAAGACTGAACCCTTGCAGGCATTGCCCACCATCTTGTGACAACATGTGGCAACCGATGCTGGGTGAGGAAGTACATCTTATGGTACCTTGAGATGGACTCTTTAGGGCCTTGTGACTGTAAGCTTCTAGCCCAAATACATACCTTTAAAAAAAAACCAATTTCTGGTATTTTACACCAGCACCTGTTTGACTAATACACACACCTATGAAAAGTAAAATGGGCCTAACCATTGGGCAATAGACTATCTGATTCAGATCTACTTTAAGGAATGGAACACCTGAAATGTGGTATGGCCATTTATACCCTTAGAAAATTCTGTGCTTCATGGGGTATGTATGCTCCAAATAAAAGACCATCATTCTAAAACAGAGTAGGAGAGGTAACCCTCTATCTGCTCAGATTGTAATGCTTTGATTTTCCCTGCTTATAAAACATCCTAAGGAAGCCCCTCCGAGCCCCACCCCCCCCCCCCTGAGGCCGCGGGGAGCGACGCCCCTGCAACGAGAGCGGGGCCGGGGGCGTTCTTGGGGGCATGAGTCACAGCTGGCCCCCATCTGCTGATGCTGATGCTCCTGGATATCTTCAGTGCTTTAGGACACTCAAGCTTATAATTAAAAATAAATAAAAAATAAACTATGATACCAGGATTACTACAAAGCCATATTTTAAATAATACATTCTAATTTAATATAAAAAGAAAATCTATTTCAATTTACCAAACAATGAATATTAAATACACATTTCTTCCTGTTACATAAGTATAATTTGAGAACCTCAGGGAATAAATGCCATGAAAACATCACCTTTTTTTCTTCCCTTAATAACTTTTCTCTTTTCTTTATCAAGAAAGAAATTTGATAAAGAGAAAAAAATGAATGAATGAACAAATAAATGAATGTATGAATGAATGATTAAAAAAATCACAAAACCTTATGGAACATGCTACTCTCCTTTTTTCACCGTATTCAACAGTTCCTTAACCTACTATCCTATTCTCTCGTTTTCCTTTGTTTTGTTCTTCTTCCTGAAAATTATTCTTCACACTGTTAATAATAATTATTCAAACTGTATCTGTTCTCTCTAAAATTTTAAATCTTTTCCCTCTTAACAGATTATTTTGCCTCATCCATCATATAAAAAGAGGCCATGTGATGAGACCTCCCTTAAAGTCCTTGCTATTAAATTACAGTCTTTAATTTTTTTGTTGTTCTAAGAACAAAAGAGTTAATATTTCCTCAATCTAAATTTCACAAATTAGCAAAAAGAATACAAAGAATAGTGTTTCCTGAGGAAGGATGATTGAAATGGAAATAAAAAGAAGGGAAAATCAAAATTATATAGCCTTCTGTTTGTAGGTTCAGAATTGCAATCATTTCACTGATCTGGAAGTGAAGCCTCTGGAAAGTTGCCTAGGGCAACTCATCTGACAGTCATGGGAATAGCATAGTGGTTAAAAGTATAAACACTCAGCTAGATCTTATAGCTTCGAACTCTGCCATGCCATTGAATATTTGGGTGACCCTGGCTAAGTTATTTAATTTCTATAGGCTCAGTCCTGTCATCTTTAATGTTGGGATGATACATAGTAATTATATAGAGAGCTTGTTGTGAATATTTAGTAATTAAATATATGTAAAGTGGTTAGAAAGGTGTTTGCCAGGTAGAACAATCTTCCACTATTATTAGTAATATTAGAAGAAAAATTTCTAGGCCACAAACTAAAATTCACATTAGTTGTTCTCATAGGAGTCAATAATATTGTTGCTATAAAGGACCAAAGAATCAATGTTTTGGATTTGCAGGCCATAGTCTTTGTTACAACTATTCGACTGTGTTCTTGCAGCCTCCAAAGGATCATAGACAATATAATATTTAAATGAATGTGTGTGACTTTGTTCAAATAAAATGTTATTTACAACAACAGGTGCCAGACCATATTTGGTCCATTAGGTAGTTTGCCAAATAGCAACTTGAAATTCCTTGTTCTATCAAAAAATAAAACTAAAGCTATCCTGTTTTTGTGTATAAATACTTTATTCCAAAAACAATCTACTTGATGAATGTCATTTCCATCAATTTACTAATCACAGTCAAGGCAGATCAATTGTGAGATTTGACTCAGAAGAAAAAAATAATTGCAAAGTTTAAAGAGAATATACTGGCCCTGGTTCAGAAGCAGCAAAGATGAAATATCAGGGACAGAAAGCACTGAAAATTTTTATTAATTTGGCAGATGGCCCATAGGCAATATGCCAAAAGTAACCAACAATAAAACAATCTTTCCCCAATTACAATATTGAATTGACCTTATGCCACCTGGCTTAATTGAAAGTCCAATATAATGAGAAATATTATTTTCTTGCATATTGTTACTGCAATAGATAAATGACCTAATCTCAAAGATTTCTAAAAGAGCAGTTGAAGAACTTTAAATAAACTATATATGGTAGAATAAAAAGAGGTAAGAAAATCAGATCTTCTTTGGAATTAATGTACAGTGCATTTTCTGTAAAGTGCATCATGTACAAAACCAAGCAGAAATAGTGTATTTTTTAAACACATTTTGTGTAATTACTTAAAATCCTTCTAATAGTAAGGTATTTATGTACATTAAATGTACTTACAACTCTACCTGTATTTTTTGTTGCACTCTAGCTTGTGCACACACACATGCACACAGTTTTTCATATAACCACAAAGATTTAGAAAAATTGCACAAAGAAGTATTTGAAGTACATCTAGTCAAAAATTTACATTGTATATACCATGAAATGCAAAGAACATGGAGTTAGAGCTCTGATAATTTCATTCTCTACTCACCATGGAATTATTAAATCTTATCCTAAAGTCACAAACAAAAATGCTATGCCTAAATTATATTTTTATTTTTTGTTTTCATTTTCTGAACATTTTTTGGCTTATCAAAATGAGAATTTTTAAAGAGTATGAGACTTGTGCTTCAATTATGGAGATTTATTGATCTTTAGAATTTTTAAAATTTCAGATCTAAAAGCATATAATCTTCATTAACTATTTCTGTAACTTGATCTACTTTTTTCTCAAAAAAATAGATTTTGAAGGGATTTGGTGAAAGTTGATATGCAGATTTATTTTCCAATATACAAAACTGCAAAACAATTTTTGTAACTGCCTGTTAGCTCAGGAATGTCTCCTCTTTTTTCTTTTTGATTTGTGCTGCTTTGCATTTCTATGTTTCTGCTGTGATTGCTTTTAATCTAATTTTTCTTCTGTATTGGGTTTAGCAGGATCAATCTGTGCATCCCCAGCCCTGAGCAGTGTCTGGTATATAAGGGACACTCAGTATATTTTTGCTGTATAAATAAATGTGTTTCAGAGATGGTATATCCACTGCTGCTTAGGCTCATAGAAAAATTCACAGCTAGTTCTCTTCAATTTCACCTCGACTAGTAATGGAGCAAGGTTTTACCATTCATCAAGCCCATCACCACTTCCTGTGTTCGGCATGAGAATTAAGCTACAAGGTGTCTAGAATTTCGGCATATAAATGGTGAAGGTAGAGGGGGGAAGTGTCAACATCTCATAGCCAGGGACAATTTGTGTTGATTAGCATTCATAGCCTGCCCAGCCATAATGAAAATACCCTCTCTCAGTAAAAAAAAAGACCACAGCAATTCCTCTCCATACTTTGCAATTTTGCCTAGGGCTTCTGTTTCTGCTTCATTATAGACTAGGAGTAAATGGAATAGGGGAAGGTGTTGGGTGAAACAAATCTAGGGTACTCAAGGATGGAGCAAAAGGAAAGATAAAACAGATAAAAATAGCAAAATTTTGAGATCTAATTCTACAAAATATATTATAAAAATCAAATACAATATTTTATGATGCTAAACAATAATTTATTATCTAGTAATAACTAATATTTATTTAGTTCTAGTAGTTGCTAGGTACAATTCTCAGTGCTTTATATGCTACTTTGTAGAATTACCATAACGTCACAGGAGATATGGAAAAATTTTCTTTTAAATCACATTTTGGAGAGAAGGAAAATGAATTCTAGTGAGGTTATATGTGATGCCCTAGGTTCCTCAGTAAGTGTCAGAGAGAAAATTTGAACCCAAGGAGACTGGTTCTAGAGCCTGTTTTTCAAATCCTAACAATATATTCTTTTTCAGTTATAAGTATTCATTCTTAAAGTCTATTTTTATTATTTTTTTACTTAAGTCTCTATAAAAGCAAGTAGATTGTAAAGTGTGCACTCATCGTTGTTTCTTTCCTCCTAATTTTTCTTATTTTGAATTTGAAGTTCTGATTCATTCCTAATTTCTTTAAGGATTCTTTCCTAAGCATTGTCATCATTCAGAGGCTGTGGTTTATCCTTGTATATATTTTTCTTTTACTATGAAAATGACTAATTCCTTAGCTTTTATGGGATTCCTTGGTTGTACTGCTTCTTAGGTAGCCTTTTTTTCATTCAAAAATTTCTTGAAGTATATCACTCAGACATAAATATACATAAACAGTAAGTGTATATCAAAAGTTGTGAACTTACAAAATAAGCATATGTAACAACACATAGAGCTCTCATATCTCAACCCACCACCAATACTTTGCATTGCTGTGAAACATTTTTAACAAATAATGAAAGAGCACCTTCAAAATATTACTACTAACCAAAATATCTTACATTTGGTGTATTTTCCTCCAAACCACTATTTTTTTTCAATACCATTCGTACATGAACATACATAAACAATAAGTGTACAGTAAAAGTTGTGAGCTTACAAAACAAAAAAGCAAAGCATCATTCAAGGGTCCCATACACCAACCCACCACCAAGACTTTGCGTTGTTGTGAGACATTTGTTACAAATTATGAAAGAATATCATCAAAATCTGATGACTATCTATAGTCCATATCTTACATTTGCTATATTTCCCCCAACCCACCCTAATATTATATTTTAAATTATATCTTTCTTACAGAACTTACAAAACAATCATCTGTAGAGTTTCCATACAACACTCCTTCATCAATACACCATGCCATTGTAGAAAATTTGTTACATATCATGAGATAATATCATCAGACTACCAACACCAACCATGGTCCTTAGTGTACATTTCAACTCCTCCATTATAAACGCATTACTTCTTTGGCATAAATGTATGAATATTACAGTATTGCTGTTGACCACAGTCCCTAGGTCACTCCAGTTGTATCTTTCCCATGCTTCTCCACATTCCCACCACCCTGCAATAGTGACGCATATCAGCTCTAGCTCACAGAAGGACACTCTTGCATCTGTACCATTTACCACAGTTCTCATCCACCTTTGGGTTCACTGTGTTATTCAGTACCTAGATTATTCTCTAGCTTTCTTTCAATTGCCATTTACATCCTTAAACTACCCTTTCCAACCACATTCCCATTTATGAACCAGCTGTTACTCACAATTATGTGTTACCATCAATTCTATACATTTCCATACTTTTACAGAAAAGCTAATTAAAACTTCTACATACTTTAGCATCAGTAGTCCTTCTTAGCCCTCCTCTTATGTCCTTTAAGAATCCACCACTGACCAACAGGTGTTGAAGCTATTTTCCTACATTTTCTTCTAAAAGCTTTATGGATCTTGCTTTTATATTTAGGTTTTTGATCCATTTTGAGTTAATTTTGAATAAGGTGTGACAAAGGTGTCCTCTTTCTTTCTTTTGGCTGTGGATATCCAGTTCTCCCAGCACCATTTGTTGAATGTACTGTTCTGCCCCAGCTGGGTGGGTTTGACAGGCTTGTCAGAAAACAATTGACCTTAGATGTGAGGGTCTGTTTCTGAACCATCAATTTGGCTTCATTGGTCTATGTGCTATCTTTATGCTGGGAACTATTTTGTTTTTACCACTGTAGCTAGGTAATATGATTTAATGTCCAGAAGTGAGTGTACTCCAACTTTGGTTTTCCTTTATAGATGTTTCTGGTTATTCAGGACCCCTAACCCTTCCAAATAAATTTGATAATTGTGTTTTCCATTTGTTTAAAAAATGCTGGAGGACTTTTTATGGGGATTGCATTGAATCTATATATCAATTTCGGTAAAATTGACATCTTAATGATACTTAGTTTTCCAATCCATGAGCATGGAAAGTTCTTCCTATTATTTAGGTCTTTTAAAAATTTCGTTTAGCCGTGCACTTTAGTTTTCTGAATACTAGTGCTTTACATCCTTGGTTAAGTTTATTCCTAAATATTTGATTCTTTTAGTCACTACTGTAAATGTAATTTTTTTCCCTGACTTCCTCCTCAGACTGCACATTATTAGTGTATTTTAAACTCTGTTTCTTCTGATATAAGTATAACTACTCCAGCATTTTGTTGTTGTTGTTGTTGTTGTTGTTGTTTATTGCATGCATGGAATATCCTTTTTCATCCTTTCACCTGCAATCTATTGGCATCCTTAGGTCTAAGGTGAGTCTCTTGCAGATAGCATATAGATGGCTCATATTTTCTTATCCATTGTGCCAGTCTGTGTCTTTTAACTGAGGAGTTTAATCCATTAATATTCAATGTTATTACTGTAAAGGCAGTTCTTATTTCAATCATTTTGATTGGGTCTTATCTGCCATATTTTATTTCCACCACTCTTTTGAGACTTTTAGTTACTTTTACTGTACAATCTTCCTTTCTAGACTCTCTTCCAAGCCTCTCTACACTGTCTTTGATTTTCAGGCTGTAGCACACCATTTAGTATTTCCTGTAAGGCCAGTCTCTTTGTTATAAACTCTCTCAGTTTCTTTTCATCTATGACTATTCTAAACTTGCCTCCATCTGAAAGGAAATCTTGCTGGAAAGATTCTTGTCTGGAAGTTTTTCTCTTGCAGTGTCTTAAATATATTATACCACTGTTTTCTTGCCCCCATGGTTTCTGATGAGAAATAGGCACTTCATATTATTGAGTATCCTTTATATTTTATGCATTGCTTTTCTCTTGCTTTTCTCAGAATTCTCTCTTTGTCTTTGGCATTTTACATTCTGATTAGTATGTATCGCAGAGTGGTTTATTTGGATTTATTTGGATGGAAGTGTGTTGTTCTTCTTGGACATATATATCTATGTCCTTCAGTAAGGTTGGGAAATTTTCCACCATTCTTTCTTCAAATATTCCTTCTGCTCCTTTTCCATTCTCTTCCTGGGATATACATGATACACATGACATGTATGTTTGCACATCTCTTGCTGTCATTTAGTTCCCTGAGACCTTGTTTGATTTTTTCCACTCTTTTCTTTATCTGTTCTTTTGTATATTTGCTTTTGGAGGCCATGTCTTCAAGCTCACCAATCCTTTCTTCTGCTTCCTCAAATTTACTGTTATATGACTACAGTGTATTTTTAATTTCATTTATTTTGCCTTTCATTCCTGTATGATCTGCTATCTTTCCATGTATGCTTTCAAATTCTTCTTTGTGCTCATCCAATGTCTTCTTAAAATCCTTAATCTCTTTAGCCATCTCATTGAATTTATTAAGGAGATTCCTTTGAACATCTATGATTAGTTGTCCCAACTCTTTTAAGTCATCTGAAAGCTCATCTTGTTCCTTTAACTGGGCCTTATCTTCCTGTTTCTTGGTATGGAGTGTGGCTTTCTTTGTTGGTGTCTTGGCATCTGTCTTACTAGATGTATTTACTCTGGGTGCAATTTCTCTCTTTAGTTTAGGGCTTTCTTGCCCTTTCTCCCTTGCTGGTTGTATAGTGAGAGCTGAGGATGTAGTTGGTACTGTAAGCTGTGGAGGCTTCTCCCACCTTTTTCTTTTGCCAGGGGTAGGGACAGAGCTGCAACCATGTGTAATAATCCAAGTTGTGCAGGCCAAGACCATCTGTAGTTGCCCAGAGAGACTGATGAAGTTTCATACCCCTTCCTCCTTTTCCTGGGGCAGTGATGGAGCTGCAGGTGTGAGCAGCAATCTATGCTGTGTGGGTCCAAAATGACCACAGTTGCCCATGTAGACTTCCAACTCTTCAGTTTGTGTTGGCCAAATGCACCTACAGTTACGCAGAGAGGCTGATACAGTTCCTGTTAGCTTCCTCCCTGCCAGAGATGGTGCTGAATCCTAGGCTAAGGCTGTAGTCTGATCTGTTTGGAAAAAAGCCAGTCCCTACCATCACTGTGATTTTCAATTAGCCCAGTTTCCTCTCATGCCAAGTGCAGAGTAAAAATGGTGGCTACCGGCCTCTTTCCAGCTTGGACAGGTTCAAATTTTAGCTGTCCTTAGGGTAATACTTTAGCTGGCTGAATTTACTAATCGGTAGCTGAAATTGGGGCCCAACCATCTCCTTGTTTTTGGGAAATGGAGCTTCCAATTCCAGCCACAGAATAGTTCCTGAAACAGCTTGTACCGCCAGAGTAGGATGAGTACCCTACCTCCGTGACTTGTAGTTTCCCGGAGAGTTTGGTGCAGGTGCCCCCAGCTTCTTCCCTGCCAGAGGTGGGGTTAGGGTTTAGGTTAGAGCTGCAATTCTATCCAAATGGAAAGAAGCTGGCCCCTACCATCACTGTGAATTTCACTCAGCTTCCCCTCATGCCACAGGCAGATTTAAAAGGGCTGCTACTGGACTCTTTCTGATTTGGACAGGTTCAAACGTTAGCTGTTCTTAGGATTATACTTTAGCCACCTGAAATTACTAATCAGTAGCTGAATTTGGTGCCCAACCATACCTTCCTCTCCCACTTTTGGGAAATAGAGCTTCCAATTCCAGCCACAGAATATCTCCTGAGATGGCTTGCGCCGCCAGCAGATTAGGGGCACTGGCCTCCACAAAGTAGAGTGCTCTACTCACAAATCTCTGCAGATCGACAGTCTCCTCCTTCCATTCTTTCAAAGATTTTGCAAGATGCTCTTCTGGTCTCCTGGAGCTCCCAGACAGGTGCTTTAGATAAATCTGGATGATTACAAACTGACTTGCAGCATGAGCTGACTCTTGGAAGTCCTTACTTACCATCCTGCTGGTTGTTTTACTTTTAATATTATTTTAGACTTCTAGCTTTCAAATTTACTACTGAATATTTAATGTAAATCCAATTGCATCTTTGATTATTCTTATAACTTATTCTCTCTGGAAACATATGCTTTTCTATTTATTATTGTATTTTAGGAATTTACTAAGAATTATTTTAATTATATTTTTCTCATCACTGCTATCTAAAACTTTGTGACCTCTTTTCATTGTTTTTGTTTTCATACAACTTAGGGAAAATTTTGCCTCCTCCTCCCTTTTTCTGCATAGTTATATTACCTGAGTCCCTTGTAATTTTCCTTCAGATTGCAATTTCTTTTAACTATTCCTTTCTTTTGAGAATTTTTTTTCCACATGGTATTTTTTAAAAATAAACTTTTTAATTTGAGACAATTGTAGATTCACATACAGTTGTAGGAAATAATAGAGATCCCTTTTACCTTTTTATCAATTTCTATGACAACATCTTTCAAAACTACATATCATATTGCAATCATGATAGTGACATCGATATAATACACTGAATTCAGATTATTCCATTTTTACTTTTACTCATCTGTGTGTGTATTTAGTTTTATGGAATTTTAACATGTTTGTAGGTTTGTATATTCATCAAAACTGTCAGGACACAGAACACCACCATTTATCAGGACAATACCTGCCTCATGAAATGACTTGGGAAGTTTTCTCTCATCTCCTATTTTTTCAGAGAGACTGTGTAAATTTGGTGTTAATTCTCCTTTAAATGTTTAGTAGAATTCTCCAGTGAAACAATCTGTACCTAGAGATAGTTTGTGTGAGCTTATAAATTACAAATTCAATTTCTTAACAATCATAGGACTATCCAGATTATATATTTTATCATGGTTGAGTTTTGGTAGTTTCTGGTTTTTGAGGAATTGGTCCTTTTCCTCTATGTGTCAAATTTATGTGCACAGGCTAGTTTTTTAGCATGTATTTATTACCTTTTTAATGACTGCAAGATCTTCAGTGATATCCCCTGTTTCATTACTGGTATTGGAAAACTGTATTTTCCCTTTTTTTATTTTTAGCACTCTTGCTAGAGGTTTATCAATTCCTTGGATTTTTCAAATTTGAATTTTTTTGTTTCATTGAATTTTTTTTTCCTCTTGATCTTTTGAGTCACTTTGATAGTTTTCAAGGTAACTAAATCAGATAAAATGTCTGCATCTGTGGGTCATTATAGTTTACATTGCTATCTTTTATGCACAACTTACTGATATGTAAAATAGCTCAAAGACAATGAAAAGTAAAAACACTGATGGCTTAGCTCATTTTAAAGAACTTTCACAAATATTCTTGAAAGTTTTCTCCAGCAGCTCTATCTTCTACTTCCTCTTCCTTTTTCTATTGCTCTTTAATTGTGATAGACACTCTCCTTTTTCTGTTCCTACTGACCAAAACTAGATGCACTAGACGTTCAGTATCGCTGTTCCTGTCAGTGGTGGAAACCTCAGAATCTGTGGAGAAGGGAGTATATTAGAGTGTGTATTAGTCAGCAAAAGGGATGCTGATACAAAATACCATAAATCTGTTGGCTTTTATGAAGGGTATTTATTTGGGGTAAAAGCTTAGAGTTACCAGACCATAAAGCATAAGTTACTTCCCTCACCAAAGTCTGTTGCCACATGTTGGAGCAAGATGGCTACAGACATCTGCCAAGAGTTCAGGCTTCCTGGTTTTCTCTCTTCCCTGGGCTTGTTTCTCTCTGGGATCAGCTGCTCTACTTTCTCCACAAGGCCAGCTGTAGGCTTTCAGGTAAGTGGCTCATCTCTCTTCCCAGGGCCTCTGCCATGTCTAAACGAACCTTCTCTCTGCTCCTCTCTGTGCTTACTTCCTGGGCTCCAACAGTAAAACTTCAGCATCAAAACTCCCACTAAATCCTCTGTTCTGTCATGTAGTTTTATCTGTGAGTCCCTGTCCACCAACGGGCGGGGACTCAAGGTCCTACTGGCCTTAATCACTATTTAATCAAATAAAAGTGAAATCTCTGAATCCAATATAATCAAATATGGCCAGAGGAAAAGATCAGTTCACAAACATAATCCAATGTCTATTTTTGGAATTCATATATAATACCAAACTGCTGCATTAGGCATGGCTAGACTTCTGATAGGCTGCAAAAGGAAACTACTCAGTAGCTCTTGATGGTCATGCACTCCTAACATCAGGGGCAGAGATGATTTAGCACACTAGTCAGGCCCTTTTCTTATCCTTGTTGAAAGAAATGACCAATCACCCTCTTAATGGAATCTTATACCATGAGTTAAAATCATGCAATAACTTTCTATGTTAGTCTATTAGGATATCAGTAGAATATGAGATCTCACATGAACCCACATGCCTTCATGCTCCAACTTCTGATTTATTTTGCAGAAGTGGGTGTATATGGTAGTGTTGGGAGTAGAGCAGACCCTAGCCAAGTCAAGATGTTGTCTTCCCCAAATTATCCAGGGATTCTGCCTGCCAAAAGCAATTGCAGACAAGATGATTTTTTGATTCAATGGACTTTATGCTCCCCACAAATCACATGCTATTTCTTTTTTTTTTTTTTTTTTAAAGATTTATTTATTTTTATTACATATCTCCCCTTCCCCCGCTGCGGC
>PVKH010007638.1:0-20066 GCA_004027955.1 Chaetophractus vellerosus | reverse complement strand
TTGGGTTTTGACAGTGGCAGACAGAAAGGGCTAAAGGAGAAAATAGAGAGGCTAGCCACAGGCAAGGGGTTGAGGGTCTGGCGACCACGGGAAGGGAAAGGAAATCATTAGAAAAACAACACAAAGAGACAATCAACCAGACTTGATGACTGATTAGCAACATGGGAGAGAAATGCCAAAAGTATGAGGAATAGCAGTAAGGCTCAAAACCTGTGCAGCTGGGAGAAAGGGAGTGCCAGAATTCAGTCAGCAAAGAGGGGCTGGACACAGTCATTAACCCCTCCATCCAACGCCCGACCCAGATAATGTGGGGGAGTCAAAGGCAGCAACTGTTAACAAAATTCAAACGCAGTACTCAGAAAGAAGGTGGTCTCCAGAAAGATCAGAAGTCGAGATCTAGCCTATTAGCGTCTTGCCAAGAAGTGACATGTTAAAGTCCTTGAAGACTGGACAAATCTGAAGCAAGAACGAAAGGATAACTACAGAGGGGGCACCACAGAGGTGAGGCTGTGGGCTCCCAGGACGAAAAGGCCCAAAATAAAAGAACAGATATGTGTGCTAGAGAGGTAGAAAAGGGCCCAGAAAAGTAGAGGCAAAACAGAAGGGACTGAGATTTGGAGAAAGAATAATAGCACGTTCATAAATAAGAATTTCACTTAAAAACACGTAGTGCAACTAATGAGTCATTTTGCCATATTAGTAGTAAAAGTTAGAACAAAAGGGATTGTACCTCAAGAGACTGAAGACATTCAAGTGACCTCATTGATGCAGATAAGTTTTTAATAGATGAGCAAGACAACTGCTTTCGAATAGAAGCCCCAAGTCGTGTATAAAAGAAAGGAATTGTCAAACCTCATCTATGTCCTCTAAAATCAATAAATCACTAGAGAACACAGAATAGTGCTTAAACATTTGGGCTCTGGAGTGTCTTGGACCAAAGGAAGAATCCTAGCTTTATCACATATTCGCTGACCTCATATTATTTAATTTCTCTGACCCACAGAGTCTTCATTTGTACAATGGGGATAATACTAGCTTCTACTTCATGGAGTCGCTGTGAGAATTAAATGGCAGGATGCAAGGAGAACATTTATCAGACTGCCTGATGCACAGCTACGTTCCATAAATCACTGCTAGTAATAGGAGCAATTGCAGTGGCAGCAGCAGTGGCAATTTTTATTGTTCTTATTTTGCTCATAGGGAATATGATTTCCAGAGAGGAATAAATCTGCCTCCGCTTTGCATACAGTAATGTGTAATTTATTATACTGTATTTTCCACACGGTGTCTTTTACAGTGTCAGACTTTGGGCTTTGTACTGTATTTGCTTTATCACTTCGTTGCATTTAAGTTGTACTACCGGTAAAGGGTTTTGGTCGCAATATCCTTAGTCAAAACTGAGTACTTGCATTCGAGATGGCGGCCTTGGCTAAAATGTACCCAGATGTCTAATAATGAATTTAAATATCTCTTTCTGTACAAAATATATCCTTTCTCAGAAAATGACTTCTAATTGAACAATTTAATAATGGTGCCTCTATATTAAAAACAAGTTTCTCAAATAAAGACCATATAGTATAACAGAACAGGAGATCAAGAAATGCAAGCTCTCATCTCGGCTTTGCTGGTTAGCAACCCCGATGATTATTTTAAGAAGGATGGAGTACCATAGGATCGGACTGGTTAAGGGGTACAGAAAAAAGTTCTACATGAGCAATACAACTAGCACCCTATTTCAGAAATTGGTGAAGAAAGGACAGCAGTTCAGAACTGTCCTTTTTCAGGCCATAACTAGAAGGATGGGAGTCCAAGTAGTTTCTTCTGTTTCCACACCTGAGACGTGGGAGGGGTGACCCTACAGCTCAGGTACGTTCATTTATAAAATTCCATTATTCTAAAATGGTGATGAGCTTGAGCAGCAGAGCAACTCTGCTCTTTCATACTCTTATTGTAAATTATATAGAGTTATTTGAAGTTTAAAACAATGTATTTTTAATACCGTCAGTAAAAAAAATCGGGGATCTTCACTTACATCTGGAAATACTTCAATCATGAGTTTACCAGGGAGGGGAAAATAATGAAAAAATGAGTGGACGTGGAAAGCCAAGCCAGTCTGATTTTTTGTTGTTGAGCTCAGAGCATACCTACCACATCATTCTGTACCTAAGCAGAAAGCTCTTGTTCCCTGGTAGAGGAAAGGCTGGACACCCGAGTTTCCCTTTCTCCCATGGTAGGGTGGGGGGGACTCTGATGAATAGGAAACTCCTCATAACTGCCTTCTCCAGTCTTCAATTTCTAAGAGTAGTAAAGGCTCCAGAGCTATTTTCCCCTTTCTAAGTGCAACTTGCTATCAAATGGGACCAGAGTCCTTGAAGAAATTCAGTCTCCACCACTTACCTTGAGCATCTTTCCTAACCGCTAAGCCTCAGTTCCCTCAGCTATAAAATGGAGCTAATAACATTACTGGACCCCTAAGATTGTGGTGAGCATCAGATGAGGTCAAATGAGAGAACTCACCACAGTGTTTCGGCACATAGTAGATGCTAAATAAATGTCAGCTGCTGCTGCTATCACTGTTGCTTCTATGCCATTAGTTATTTTATGAGGATGGGGACAATGATGACTGTTAACTAAACAGTCAGAACATATCGAGTACTAACTCCCTGTAGGAACTGACAGTATTTCATGGCTAAAAGACGGTCCCTGATAATTTTAGTCTCCTCCTTCAACTCTGAACCAGTGGACAGCAAGGAAATTTAAAGTAACAGCGTCCCTCAGAACAGAAGAGCAAATAAAACAAAACAAACTCATTTCGTTATACTCCATCCAACGGTGCTCCTGCCCCTGTGGGGTTTCCTAGGCAGCACCCTGTGACACCGTTGGATTTTATTTGCCACCCTTGTCCGCTGACTGGGGCCTTGGGAGCTATGAGAAACCTGACTCCAAACGCTCAAGCAAAAAACTTCAGTGGCCACTAAAAACACCTCCAGGGCAGGGCTAAAGTCTACAGCACACATTCTTATTCTACATGCATCTCCAGCTCCAGTATCAAATTTCCTTGCTTTCTTGAGTTAAGGACAGTTTCTTGGTGTTAAGGGACCTGGACTTGCTTACAGTCTTGGAGGCCAGAAGACTTGCTCAAACATAGAATTACTAACTTACAGAACTTCTGACAGGGGAGATTGCTCAGAAAATGAGCCCCAAGGTCGGTAACTGCTTTATTGTTGTTGTTTTTTTCCCCAGAAGAATAAATGAAATTGTTATTGTATCTTCCCTCCTACAGCTACTCTATGTAATTGGCAATACCAATTGCCTTCCGGGGGCTTCCGTAAGATGTGCCAAACCAGGCAGGGCAGCACGGCATGGTGGGTGCACGCGGTAGGCAGGATTTGAGAACAGCTCGGCAGCGTGTTGGGTTTGCAGCTGGAAACTAACCCTCTGAGGAGTTTAAAAAAGTCACCTGGCATCCATGAACCTCCTTGCACCCTGAGTCGCTGAAATTCGATACTTCCTGTTATTTGCAGGATGTGTAGTTGGGGTTATTTCAATTAAATGCGCATCTGTGCTCATTATATCCTACAGTCTTGGTGTTATATAATCGTGAACTTTCAGTTTGGGTTGGGATTCTGATGGGTAGGTCTGATGTCGCTATGGTTCAGCTTAATGAATCTATGGGACCGGGGATTGAGCACCCACAAAGCTGCCATCTATTGTCACTGGTGGTGTAGATGGTTAAAAGATTAAATTCTCTCACATGCTCAATCTTTCCATTTTTCTCCTTCGCTCTCTTCCCCCCACACACACACACACACTCACCTCATCAATGAGAACTTTAACACTATGTGTTATTTCCATGGGCCCTGAAAATAGACATTCTGCAAAGAAAGATCTCTATCTGCTTCAGGTCTCTGTTGGGTGGTTAAGGCAAGATTGCACCTACTACTCTCCAATACACAGTGAAATAACATTTCACATAAGCCAACGGACAAGTAGCATTCTTGGCACCTAACTCCGGGTCACATGACAGTAAGCCCAGGCAAAGCTAGACTTGCTTTAGGCTATAGCCTCATATTTTGGCAAGAAATAGCACTTGCATGAAAGTTTTATAAAGTTTGTTTAGTTCACTTCAAATATTTTATTTTAAATAAATCATCCAAACCAAATTTAATTCTTTTCAGAGGGAAAGGGGGAAAAAAGAGAAAATGCCCCATGTTACTAAAAAGACAGAAATGCTCCTCATATTTCGTTCAGGTCTGATTTTAAGGGGACTTTTTTCCATTGGGATAGAATCATCCCTACCCTTTCACACCAACCCTGCAAATACTACACACACACACACACACACACACACACACACTCAATTGCTAATGTTCAGACTGCCCTGCTATGGGGGTGTACCTGTTTGGTACTTCAATTATTGCTTCTTACCTACTTAGTAAGTAATTTGGAATTCTAAATTGCCATTATCACCGGCTATGCCAGAGTGAGGGCTATAAAAATGTTCTACACATTTACTCCAAGCTTCCTCTTCGCTGCTACTTTTAGAGGTCTGAGAGAGCCCCCAAACAGTACTACTCCAGTCTGTTAGACAAAGACTATTACAGTCAAGAAAGCAGGAATTCTGTGGGATTTTAGAAACAGGCAATGCAATTTCACCACTGATGAAAATAATGCCATGCTCATTTAACCAGTACAGGTAATCCAAATAAATTTTGGAGTATTTGAGACTATAATCAATCCATTTCATTTATGTATGTCTACATGTATGTATGTATGTATGTATGTATTCTTGCCTCTTTCTCAGAAGGACAGGAAGTAGCTTACAGAGATACAAACAAAAGGATTCAAAACTCATAAGGATAAACATGTAAGATGAAGTTAGATGTAAGATTATTACTGAGAAATTATTACTCAGAGAGAACCAGGAGGCATCTTTATTTCTGGCTTCCTAGCAACTCAAGTTAAGATGCTGACTTTTAATCGATCAATATATGTTGATGACTATGCCTGTATAACTTCGGGGGTAGGATTTGGAGGATGAAAATATAGACTCATAGTCAATGAAACCCAGAGGCTTCAGGTCTGCCATTTGCACCTCTAGCAGCAGGGTCACCTCGCTTTACCTTCCCACCTCCTCTAACCACCAGCACTGAGAGTAAAGCTATCGTGACAGGGACTGCAGGCACTTATTTCTGCACTCATCCAGGCTATCACCTCTGTGTGGAGCTTGAGGTACCAATGGTTCTCAACCCGGGTGATTTCACCTCCTAGGAGGACATTTGGCAATGCCGTCACAACTTGGGGGTAGAGGGTAGGGGTGGGATGTTATTGGAGTCTAGACGTAGCAGCCAGGGATGCTGGTAAACATCCTACAATCCACAGGAAAGCCTCCAAAACAAGGACTTACTTGGCCAAGATGGCAGTAATGTTGAGGCGGAGAGCCCCAGAGTAGCTGAACGTGTGGCTTTGTGAAATCAGACATTTTTCTTGTTTTGGAAAACACTAGCCTTAGTCTTTGGTTTCAGCCTTGTTTGCTTTGATCTAGAAATTCGTCTATCAGAAGAGCTTTCATAATTAACAGAGGAGAAGATGAGCCCAAAGGTTTTGTTCTGGACCCCGAATATAATGAAAAAAGAATTTCAAAGTAGGAGTTCTTTTTTTTTTAATGCTGCTATGAACATATGTGTAAAAATATCTGTTTGAGTCCCTGCTTTCAATTATCTTGGGTATATACCTATAAGCGGGATTGCCAGAGCATCTGGTCATTCTGTGTTTAACTTTTTGAGGAATCTCTCAATTGTGAGAAAGAGGCCTTTAGGTCATAGCTAAAGAACAAGAGAATATGTCTACCTGGATGCGCTATGAAAATCTGGGCACTGCTTAAAAAATTGGAAGCCATCCCATCTCTTAATTCAATCTGAACAAATAAACCTCACCGATAGAATGTGTTTTATAGCATTGATGGAAGATCTGATGGAGAGAAAAAAGAGTGCACAAATGAAAAGGACACCAAAGGAAGATGAGAAGTAGCCGTGTGAGGACACAATTTAGATTTGGACAGAGACCGCATGTCTGGGCTCTTTGAGCAGTGACCTGTTAGATGCAGGAGCAGGGAGCAATGGCCTGCAGATCGGTGGTTTTCTCCCTCGCCAGCTTCTGTTGATAGAAGTCATAGGCTCAACTGAATGTTTTACACATTAAACAGCATTTCATATGACCGGCTAGAAATTTGGTTCTCTTTTGTCACTACCGATGTATTTTATTTTCCCCTTTCTTTCTGATAAACTACTGGTCTTCTAGATACCAAAATGCAAGCCCCTAAGAGTTAAAATAATAAGGAAACATAGCTTTTTTCTCAACTAGCTCAAGAATCAATGTCTTGATTCTTGTAATCTAAAGTCAGGGATTCAAGATTTAGGCTGCTTCTGTACAAGGCTGGCCATTGGGTGGCATTAGACTGATAAGAAGCAGTCCCACCTCGTGGGTGGATGCACCATATCTGTGCTCATGCAGATTGGAAAGGCTTAGGGAGAAAACATTAGGGGTCCCTTTGAGGTCTGTCTCTGTTTCAACTGGGAGATACTTTACAGGGAGATGTGAGCATCTTCATTAGCATGGACAGAGTGAAACCTCATCAACTCAGATTCTACTCTATCATCCAGAAAAGAATTAAGCTGAGGTCAATCTCTGAACCACCTGTGAACAAGGTGACCTCAGAGGCTCTCTGGGAGGACGATTAAATTAGTCGTTTATATGCATGTTTTGAAATCAACTGGCATGTTAAGTATAGCTAAATCTTCTTCCTGCATTAATTCCTGGCTGTTACTAAGTCATACTCCTTTAGCCTCCTTTGAGTTATTATATATACTTCATTATCTCTAGGGGAAAATGCTCTTTTATTAAATCTATAATTTAGTTTTCATTAACTCCAACAACGCTTTCTTCCAGTGTATGTGTAATCGTTCCATAGTTCTCTGTCTCTCAAAACAGTGACATATATAACCTGCTAATGGAAACTGACCCTGCATATCCATAGTCCAAAAGCACTAATCAATTAGAAAAGTAAGAAAGCCCGGATAACTCTTAGTAATACAAACTCTAATTTTAGACAAGTGTAATAAGCAAACCTGTTCCTACGTGAAAGTTGCCTTTCAACTGTGATCATAGCCCACTTCGCTAAGCCTGACTGGCTGGTAAAATACATTCTAATAGATTCCGTGGCTTTGTTAATCCTGTTTATCATACTTCAGAACTAATTTGACAGTGACACTACTAATACCCCTCTTTCAATGAAAAACCTCAGAAACCTAACTCAAAGCCATATGAATTTGAGGAGGACTAGAATGGCAATTTGTTAATAAATCAAGGCAAATGTCTAGATACAGGGACGATATTAAACCTGTTGCTATCCTCTGTGTCTGTGCTGATTAGCAGTGCAGTTTCGGACAGCTTTCAGAATAGGTCATGTTTAGAGAGAAACTTTAAGAGATTCGTTGAAAATATCAGGAAGGCAAAACAATTGTTCAGCCTGAAGGTCTCTTGCTTTATCTTTGCCAAAAGCAATATTGGATGTGCCCAGATGAAATGGTGAAGAGGTGAGACTGGAGGAGTGAGGGAAGAGGAACCACAGCCATCTGGTTTTATAAGGAAAGAAAGAAAATCCTGCCTAGGTTATGTATAATGTTTGATTTTACTGGAGTTCATTATCTTAACCTCTATGACCGTGACTGCTATTAGCAGTTAAAATGCATATTAAGTTATCTGGTCCTTTTTAAAGCTCCATCAGACCACTTATCTTCTTAATTTCTCATAGCAATAAATTCAGATGGAAATATCCACATTTTTCTCCATTGTGCTTCTGTGAGAGAATTACAGTTGACTCAGTAAGGTGGCATAAGCCCATGCTATGCTGACAGAAACAAAATGTACATAAAACTGACACCAACACTTTTTCTGTTGCACTACACATTGCACAACAAATAATAGTAATACCCTGTTTTCAAAGAAATAAACTTACTTTCAGTGCAAATAGGACAGCATCCTTTTCTGTTGAGAATTTTACCCTAATAAGGAGAAAAACAAAGAACAGATTAGTGTTAAGGAACGGGGTCTGCCAAAGACATGTCTCTCTTATAAATCCAATACCAGATAAACCGATGAAATCAGTTCAAACTGTATTTGAACTCAATACCCAGATGGAGATGATGATGGTGAAAATGAAGTTCCAAGTATCATGTTCTAAGACCAGGCAGAGACATTCAGAAAGCTTTCCTGTTTTTTCCCTCCAAGAAATATAATACCTAAAGGACTCATTGGTGTGATTTTTCTCACATGGAGGGAAGATGGAGACCGTCTGGACTCAGCCTTTTCGCTGATATCCAAACCCATCCCTCTAGAGATCAAGCACACTTACATAAAAATGGAAATTGTCTGTCAACTAGCAATCCACACAAGGTCTTGCTTGCTGAAGGAACCCAAACAGTAAACCGTAACCCAAGCTTGGGACTCATCTGGTCCGAGAGATATGGGCAATATCCGTGCTACAGATCAAATTCGGTCAGGTTTCTTCTTTGAGGAAGTAGTATGTTATCCATTTTAAGTCATTTTTCTCCAGTCCAAAGCCAATGAAGCTGAGGTTTTTGAAATGCTGAGTAATTTTCCATTACCTTTCTGGAATTACAGTACAATCTTCTACTTTACATTTTTTAAAATGTCTAATGTATGACATTTAAAGGAAGAAGGATATTCTCATGACCCATATCAGAGAATTCAATTGTTTTATCTCTGACTAAAGGCTTACTCACAAAGGAAAAAGTATGCAGAAAAAGATTAACATTTTGTGAGTACTTGCTGTGTAACAAACATAGATGTTTTACTTATGTTATCTAACATAGGGTAAGCTATAAGGATTAAATGAGTTAATACTTAGAACACAGTTGGGTTTAATGAATGCTAGACAGGATCATAATCATTGTTATTAAAATGCACAGCAACCTTAAGAGTTGAATATTTCATAGAATTTTTATAGGTGAAGAAATTATCTCCTGCAATACAGTGTTGGTAGAACTCAAAAATCATACTTAATTTTGTATGATCCTCAAGGTCATGTCCTTCCCATTCAAGGTTTTTATCCTCTTTAGCCATTTAACTTTTAAGAGAATCTAATACTTGAATATCTGCTATATACTCTCAGAGTGCTGTGCCTTCCACATACTTTATCTCATTTAAACTTCACAACAAACCTCTTTACCCCCTGTTTATAGGAAACAGGAAGCAGAGGCCTCAGAGAGGCTGCCCAAAGTCTGTCTCCAGGCCACACAGCTAATATGCTACTCATTCATAACTTGGCAGTTGCATCAAGAGTAGAGGTAGGTATTAAAAAAAAAAAAAGCCATGTCTGGTTCATTTTTCGTATCTGCTAGGCTGAAAATGGACCATTAAAGGCTGTGATGACTTTGAATGAGACTTAAAACTCAGCCCCACTCAGCTACCCTGTGGTTTGGGGCATCACGATATACTCTCATTGCCTGTGGCCTGTTCATCTGTTTCTAGGTAGCTTGGCACAGAGGTGCCCTCAGGCTTCTCGTGATTGAAAGCAGTTGAGGACAAAGCCCAGGGAGCGCTGGCCCAGGGCAAGGACTAAGGTGCTCTATCCAAATGGAGCCGAGCTGTTTAAAGCCAAGGCCACAGCAAAATGCAACAAGATGTTTTCCTTCACTTGCACCCCAGCAGTATTTGCCATCTCCCTTCTTTAGGAAAAATTAGACTTGGAGCTGGAAATACCACCGAATTTGGTGGGCTGTAAATCGAGTGCAAGCTATGAAGTCTGGCCACCTGGGTACACTTAATTAGTTGTGAGAGTCTGGCACGTTGTAACCTCCTCTGTAAAGTGGGTCTCAGATGAGGGCCCTAAGCATTAAATGAGGTCAGGCCTGTGTCTGTGCAGAAAGTCTCAGTAAACGTTAGCTGTGACGAGATGATGGTGTCATAACAGCCGAGGCCCCCACTGGAGCCCTCAGGTTTTCTCACAAATTGAACTCCTTTGTCTCCGGGGGAGTTGGTGGGTGGAGGGTGGATGGGAATTCCAACCATAAAATCCTTCAACAAGACACACATAATAATAGAAAAAAGAGATGTATAGTAGCCAGAAAAGATAGAGCACACCTTCTTCTATTTTTTTATTTTTAATTTCCTCAGGCAAGGCAGGGAGCGGGGTGAGTTTTTAACAGGATTTCCATGGTAGAGGCAGCTTGTCTTCCAAAGACCTTGTGTTGGCCCCAGAGAAGGGAAAGTGTGAACTGGAGGAATGGCTGGACAGATGCCTAGAAACATCAAGATGGCCCCTGAGGCAGAAGCCGGGCATGAACAAGCTCTGACGAGACATGGAGGGGGCGAGGTGGAGGAGAGGCCTTCGACTGGAGGACTGGGTGCTCCTGGCCCCAAAGGGGTCCACAAAGAAGAAATGCTACCAAGAAGCTGGTGACACGAAGCATCGGCCTCCCCACAGCGAGACAACGAACACTGTCAACCCCGCTACAAGTGGCAGAATTCAAGTGAAGCTGGAAACTCCACACAGCCTGCTGGGGCTAGTTGCTTGAGCCACCAAGTTGGCACAGCATCCTGTTTTTGTCTTGTAGAATAAGGAAGCCCATTATTACTAACATGTGCTGCAAGAGTTCATTAGCACTGAGGGTTCCCCGAGGACTGGCATAAATGATGCGATCCTATTTTTCCCAATGAATATTTATAAGCAAGCCATGGTCAAGTCTACTTATTGTATCTCCTTTTTTCCCCTTTTATGTGAGGTTTTTAGTTTTTATGTCTAGGGTTTTTTAAAGCAAGACTAATTAGAGGTTTTTTTTCCCTTCCCATTTATTCAGTTGTGCAATAGCAACAGCTGTTGTTTTTTTGTGCCTCATTTGGCACTCAAGTAAAAACAGCAACTTTTTGTTTATAATAATACCAGATGTGAACAAAATTCAAAGCTTTCTATAACAGAGAAGGGAGGACATGTCCTGAATATATGGGTATATTTTTTAATTCACTGGAAGGTATTGAATAGGTTTGCCATTTTCCCCAAATGCCCAAGACCTTGAAAGGTTTCAAGTTGCTGAAGTGAATTCAATGAAGCTCATACTTTAAAAGATAATGGTTGCTTTATTCAATGCACTGGAGCTATTGGTTTCTGAAAAGGGATATTTCCATAAGGACGCTATTTCCATTTGAGGCTACAATGCAGGCCAGGGTTAGAGAGGGAAAACTTTGACAAAGAGGCTGGGGGTTGCTGCCAGGCAGGAGAAAACTCTGAGGGAATTTTAATAACAACCACATATGACAATGAATGGCTAATAGATGAACGCTCTGATTTGAGAAGAGAGAGAAAAAAGAGGCAAAGGCAAGGGTTGGTTATGATGTCAGCCAGAAAGCCCAGCAAAGGCAAATAATAAGAGAGCAGATCTAACAGGAGTTGGAGAAGTTAAAACAAAAAATTAGGAGACGTCAACAAGATATAGGAGAGTTGGGACCAAGACAGGGGGAGTACTGCCAAAAAGAAGGAGCTGAGCTTTGCAAGGGGCACTTGGCCACTTAGGGACTTGACAACTTTGGGAGATCTGGATTCTGAAGATGGCCTGTGATCAGGCCACACACAGGACCTCTCCCAAGACAGTAGAGATCATCAACCCACATTCAAGGCGTACCTGAGGGCAGCTGCTGACGGGCACACACTGCTTCTTGCGACACTCCGTCTTGCCTTTCACACAAGCGCAGATGGTGCAGTTCGCGGAGGACCACATCTCGCCATCCTGCAGGAGGGGGCACAGGGTGCTGCTGTCAGATGGAGGCAGATCCAACAAGCTGTCCTTTCTCTGTTGAGGAAAGCAGCTCCTGCCCTGATTGAGTTACACCACTACCAGACTAAATCACTCTGAGGTCTTTAACTGCATCCTCTCAGCGTGGAGGAAGAGCAGTCGTGACTCAGGGATGTGCGTGTGAGAGTGAGAGTCTGCTTGTGTTTTCCCCATCCAGGATCTAGAAATAAGCCTGTGTCTAACCAAGTTATATCTGCATCTTGTTCCTCATACATTGTTTACTTAGGTTCATCCTAGGTGGCAAAGATGAATTTTCATATATGATGCAATCACAAAATTCTCATTTCCCCCAGTTTGATAGGACTGAAATGTGTAAGCTGTCCCAGGCACCAGCAGTTAGTTGAGATGTCTGGAGGTGGTTAGTTTATTCCCAGATGTGCTATCGTTCTGGACCACACAAGACAAGAAAATAATGAACACACAAAATACAGAGTCTAATTTGAATGATGCCTCAGGTCCAGGCAGACACACCTGATCTGCCACTCATCTGAAATGAGGCCCCCAGGCAGGATATTTTGAGAATAGTACTTATTCTGCACCTCCCACACCACCCCCCAGGATGAAACTCCTGAATTTCAATTCTTCCTCTTCCTCATTTTTTGAAGACATCTCAAGGACTACCTACCCTCTTGTACCTTTTATTTCTCAGGGGAGAAGGAGCTAACTGAAGCTGTCTCAAAGGGCACCCAACTCTTGCAAGTTCTCTGGGTACTAAGTGGATTCTAGCTCTTGTTGATTAAAGGACGACTCTCTGTAACTTATTTAAGGCCCCAGTTGCGGACGAGGCCATCATGGACAGGAGTCTATCTCATCCAGGTGCTTTGGAGCATCCAATGACCATGTAATAAGGACTACGAGTGGCTCTGAAAGCCTGGCGTGAACACGGCACACAAGCAGCCCTGTCCCTTGGGCATGTGTCATATATTCTTACTTTTTCCCTACTCACCAAAAACTCTTCCCCCCATCTGTGGATAACAACACAGTCATAGGAAGTCTGGGTAAGTGCACCTTGCCTAGGAGCTTCCACATCTGACTGAACCCAGAGGGGTCTCAAGTCACGTGGGTATCAAGAGTGACACCTTTGGGCACAGGGCACATGGGGAAAGACTAGATGGGAGGCACATTGGACAAAGGCAAGGAACTGCATCCTGATGTTTAAATGGCCACTGCACAGTTCCCACTGGGCCATCAGAAAATCATGGCAAACACACCTGGAACGGGTGTCAGAGGGCAAGCAGACAACCCTTTTGGTGCAGCTGGGACAGGGCTCTCGCCCCTCTGCTCAGCAGCTGCGCTGGCCCCTGACACCTGGACACCCCCACCTAAACATTTTCCAAATGAGAAAAACTCTCTGAAATGAGAGCTTTTTGAAAAGCTTCTAAAGGTATCAAGCTAGGGGTTGTGGGGATCTTTTCAAAGGGTCATCATCTTGACATGAGTCACAAAGCAGCTCCTACCAGACGAGATGCTCTCAGGAATTTGGCACCCATAGCCACGCCATTCAGGGGGGCACCTTCTTCAGCTCCACCCCAATCTCTGGCCCACCACGTTTAGGAAAAGCAATGACTTTTTATAGGTTTATGATATTTCATTAAACAAATATAAAGCCAAGGAAAAACATTTTTCAGACAACTGCCTATCTGCCCCTATCTGCGTTTGACTCTAAATATATATGAATTATGTGTGTGCACATGTATATCTGTATTTATATCATATATCTAAACCTTCATGTTTATATACACTAAACACACACATATATACATGTATGTATAAAAGATAGAAAAAAAAATCCAATCTACGTTTTATTTGGAACTTTTAAAAAGTCAATACAGCAGTTCCCATGAACTTGGTTTGTGACATTACCCGGAAAATCTTGCTGCCAAACTTGCACACTCTGATGTCTTCCGGGGGCACTCGTAGGAGGCACTCCTCACAGCAGCCCTCCTGGCCTCCTTCGCAGCTGCCAGGGTGGGAGCACTTCCTCTTACACACGACGGTAGAGTCCTGGGGGCCAGAGGCAAACTAGAAATGAAAAATGACTTCCACCCCAGCCAAACATTCAACCTGTCCTTCCTTTAACAACCCACAAATGAATGATTTCTTTAAGACATATTTCATAGGTGCCATATTTTAATTTACTGCAATAGATCTTTCATTCCTTTTAAAATGTTATGTGTTGACTAAGATCCAGACTAGAATTTGAGGAGGCTATGAAGAGTATGACATGCATTTCTTATCTTTCAAGAGCCTGTAATTTACTGCTCAAGAGACTGATGACTCTGCTCTGGCCAGTGTGTGGCGAGACAGTCCAGCTAACTGTAGGCCAACCAGCCAGCTTCTTGCTGCCCCTTCCCTCTTTGTGCCCTGCATTCACAGCCCTCTCTTGGGTCTCCTCCATGGCTTTGTGCCACCTTTGGGGAGTTTGGCATCAAGGCACAACAACTTTGATGAAAGAGTAAAAATTCAGAACCCATGTTCCACCTCAAAATTGAATTCTTTAGGTGTGTTCTCTGTTCACGACAGTACAGAATGAACAATTCCAAAGCTGGACCTGGATTCTAGGCTCTGCTGTACACAGTGGCAAGTTTATATGGGGAACTTAAAGGAGTATGGCTTGATTTCTAAAGTCTAAAGAAGTGCTGTTCCATGAATGACATGGCCCAGTAAAGGTTACCGCCTGAGTCCTGTAACAACACATTCAAAAAGGGTTCAGAACAGCTGGAGGAAAGTAAACTTCTCTAGTTCCCCAGCCAACAAGATTCAGTTTCTCCTGGAGCAGGTCATCAGCCGGTATGACCGTAAGAGCAAAACATTTATGACCCTGAGTGGAAGACAAGGACAGAGGAGAGAAATGTCCTGGGGTAGATCAGGGATCCCACCAAAGTGTCAAGCTAGTGTAAGTCGAATGACAGCGTAACGACAGCAAGCCATCTTCAAGGCACAGACTCGGCGAAAACACTTTGAGAAAGGACTCATTTCTGAGCATAATGTATGAAACAGCTGGTAAAAATTAACCTAGCAATTTCTATAGTCTCTGTGTTAATTCTATGACTTCAGGAAGTACTTTCAGTACCAAGTACTATATTCCAACTGATTTGCCCATGTAAGATTAACATGACCCTGAGCTCCTTCTCCAAAAAAAAGGTACTAACAATTTAATACAGTGGATCGAACAAAGGATTTAGAATTGAAAAGAACCAGGTTAGATTTCCGATTCATTTATTAACTATGCTATCTTGATCAAATTCATCGCCCTGAACCTTATATTCTTCATCTTCAAAGTAGAGATGATAATACTTATTTCTCAGTTTTTCTGTGTGTGGGGTTTAAAGGAAATATATAAAGCAGTTTGCATAGTGCCTGGCACATATAAATTATTATAAATCAATTCACAAATAGAAAAAAACAAAAATTATTTGTTAAACAACATGTCCTGATTCCCAGTTTGAAAGACAAGGGAGATTGTTCATTCTCAGATAATGCATATTTCACTGCAGATCTCCTGCTTCTATTACACACACACACACACACACACACACACACATTGTGCACACTAGACCATGTGCCTAGTACTGGGTTAAGCAATGAGGACATGGAGATGGATGAGCTTCTGTATTCAAGGGGCTCACAGTGTAAGAGGGGAGACAACAATGTAAACAAATAAATTACAGCATAATATGATAAATAAAATTAGTAAAGGTAGAGAGTTTGCAGAGAAGAGGGGTTAGTTACCTATCCAGGTGGGTTGGCCGAGCCCCTCTGGAGGAGGGAGCATGAGACAGGCTGTTGTGGATGATGAGGAGCTCTGATAACCAAATTTGAAGGAAGCAAGTACAATGCAGGTAGAGGAATCAGCAGGTGTGAAGGTACAGAGACATTAAACAGTTCCTTGCACCTGTGCTGTGAATTATTTACAGCATTGAATGGTGACGCTGGAGAGGAACAGTCTAAGCAGATAGAAAATAACTCTGATGATACCAAATGTATGACTACCACCTAATTTTTCAAGCATCTTATCTCCTAATTATGACTGTGATTTCATACTCTGATAAAAACAACCTCTTGAAAGAGAAGGATTAATTATACCTCTTGTTAGGCCAGAGGACATACTACTTAAGCATCTCTCAGAGAATCCGTGAAATCCAAAGCCCTGCAAGCATAACTAATTCCCATTCGTGGTAGGTCTGGCTGTCCTACAATCGAGAGAATTGAAAATGTCATGTGTTTCATGGAAGACTCGGTATCCCCATGAAGAAGCCATAACCTAGGAAATTCCTGGAGAAGAAGAGAGGTCCTGAGGCTGGGCAGCACAGCAAAGAGAAGGAGTTGCTATATGTTCAGTATAGGGTAACACAAACCACAGCAGGAAGGAAGGAGCCTCAGGAAAGTATTCTTGGGCTTAAGAATTACTCAGTGTTCAGTGCCAGGAACAGAAAGTTCAGCTCTTACCCAGCCGCCCCCTTGAAGAAGAGCAGGCTACTTAACAAAGCATGCCTGAAGTAATCAGGAACTTCTGAACTCTAATCCCAGCTACTGACTCATAACTGACATTGAGCAAAGTTCCTCTCTTTCCCTCTCTAGCCCAACAGCAATTAAAAAGAAAACAACAACAACCATCACCACCAAAAGGAATGATGCTAAATTCATGCTACCCAGATATTTGGGTTAACTCACTAGTAGATGATCCTAAAGTCCTCCATGTTAAATGCTTATCTTCCTGGCTCCAAAAATAAATCACTGCACAAGCACAGATTATGAATGTGTGACGGGTGTCCATTAAAACTCTAGAGCTGTGAAACTGTTTCTTGACAAGCAATTAGACTTCCAGATGCCTTTTTAGCAAAGTAAGCAAGGTCTCAAGCAAGGAATGGCAAAATGGGTAACACATAAATACTCTCTTCCCAAACTTCTAGGTTTATCTTTTTGGCGAACTGTAAACTGATGCCTATATTTTCTCTTGAATGTGATTAAAGCCACATTCATTGCCATAGAATTCAACTCAGATAATTCAAGCCCGAGAACACTGCCCATGTGTTTGTCTGATTGGAGAAAGTTCCTCAGGATAGCTCCTCAGAGTTTGGTTCTCAGCACCAGGAGCTGACTTGCTGGTCTGCAGAAGATGACAGCGAGTTATAATTTGGTTTCCGTACTTGGACTTCCTGTGACCTTGATTTCACTCATAATATGGTATCATTGCCCCATCAATTTCGCTCATAAAATGGTGTGATAATGCCTCCTACCAATGACACGTCATCCCTACTGGCTGTAATGCTACCACTGGAACTAAAAACCCTGTCATTGTTAGGTCACGGTCCCCCAGAGCGACTTACCTTGCAGCTGCACGCCGTGCAGTTATCGTAGAGAAACGAGGATCCATTGTCATAAACGTCACTGCGAAAGAGGCAGCTTCCAAAGGGGAGGTCAAACACTTTCCGCTGACCTAGAGGGAAGCAGCAGCACAGCATCAGCAAGACAGGGGCCAGGGATACCCGATGTTGTTATCAGCAGTTATGTCACAAGACTTCCACATTTTCACAAGACCAGGTAAATTGGTGCAGATGTTTCCGAGGAATCCCCAGGAGCCATTCATTTGGAGTCTTTGGTAAAAAAAGTTTCATCTTCACTCTGAACCTGTAAGTTCAGCAAATACTTATCACGTGCCCATCCCAGTGAACCAAATGAGTAAGACACAGGCTACTGGGAGACAAACCTACAAAAGCATCGTTACAATCTAGCAATATGTGAGGAGCTCAGAAAGTGGGAACTCCTGGGAACTGTGAGGATGGGGAGGTCAGAGAAGACTTCGTAGATTACGCAATGTCTGTGCTCTATCCTAAAAAACACATAAAATTATCCAGAAAGTGGGTATTGGCGGGGCTGAGGGGCAGGAGGGGTCAAGACACCCCAAGAAGGGCTAGAATGAGTAAAAAGAGGAACTAATGAAATCGCATCTCAGGGAAGGAAACTACAAGTCATCCGGCATAAAGGGAGAGCCTAATTCAAAGGGAACATAGAAGCAGAGTCCAACTGCTCGTGCCGAGTGGCAAACCATTCACAGGCATCGCATCTCTGTGGAATTAGCTTGGTTCTCCTTGATGTGAGATTGGAGTGGCAACCAAAGGGTCAGAAGAAGCAGCCCCAAAAAGGAGTACAATCCAATTTCCTCTTTTTAGTATTTAAAAGTTTCTCCCACTCTGGAGCACATCAAAATATCTCTAAAATATTACCTTAATTATCATTAGATTTACATCCAGAACTTTCTTCTGTCTTGTAAAAATAGTAATAGCCATCTCTATTTATCAGTAGGTACAAGGAAATGCTGAAAATACCCATAAACACACACTAAATGATGTTCTTAGAATTAGAATTGTTGCCATTACTGTCAGAGTCAAGAAAAATGGCATCTTCCTTTCAGAGTCACCTCCAGGTCAGGATATGGTATAGACTCAGACCTAAATCACTAGTTTGGTTCTTACCACCAAGTGCTAACTTGTTCATCCTCAAAAGATGACAGTGAATTATAATTTCTATAATCCACACATGGATTTCCTTGTGACCTTGAGTACAATTTCTTGGGGTCTTACTGACTTTGCTTGTAAATTTGACTCAGTAAGGCCTCCTCCCAATAACATACCACCACCTCTGGCTACAATGTTTATATTAAAATTTACGACCAAACACGCCTTCATGGTTGGACAACGGTTAGCATAATGATTGTACCTCCACCCCACAAATATTCATATCCCTACTGAGGCAGCTATTCTCATGTGCACACCCAGCTCCTGAGACTCTTGAACTTTCTGAAAACACACAGACTAAATAAGAGAATTGTCTTAGTTTGCCAAAGGCTTCCAATGCAAAGTACCACAAATGTGTTGGTTTTTATAATGGGAATTTTATTAGGGGGAAATCTTACAGTTCCAAGGCCATGAAATGTCCAGATGAAAACACCATCAGAGATGCTTCCTCACCAAAGTCAGCTACTGGTGAACCTGGTGTCCGGCCACATGGTAAAGATGGCAGCCAATCTCTGCCGAGGTCCCTGCCTTCCCCTCCAGAACCTACTGTCTCCCAGAGCTCAGCTGTGGGCAACCAGGCATAGGGTTTGTCTCTTTTGGGGCCTCTTCTCTCATTCTCACTGCTCTGCTTTCTTCCCAAGTACAGCTGTGGGCTGTCAGGCATATGGTTCATCTCTTCAGCCTTGAGCTGCTCTGTGGGCCCAGCCTCCTGGGGGCTTCAGGCTTAAGCACTGGCTGCTGGTGATCCTTGAGTCCTCTCTCACATGGCAGGATAAAAGATGGCAACTTCCTTTCTCTGTGTGTGTCTCTCCCTGTGTCTCTGTTGACATAAAGCTCCAGTAAGAGGGTGGAGACCCAACCTGAGTCACCCCTCACTGAGGTAGTCCAATCAAAAGGGCTCCCCACCACAGGAATGGATTAGTTCAAGAACATAACCTTTTTTTTTTTCTGGATTCATAAAATAACTTCAAACTGTCACAAGAATTATCTGTAAAATTTTTAAAATCATCCTTTCCTTAAATTTTTCTCTTGAATTACATGGAAGCATCAGAAAGCTGTGGCTAGCCCAAATCATCTTTTATTGTGATAACTTGGTCAGCCATCTTCCTATCTTTTATCTACACATGTTGAATGTATTTTGTAAGTGGCCTTAAATCCTTTTAGGCAAAAGGCAGGATATGAAAAAGTATATAGACACAGTCAACTTTCCTTCTCCATCAATCAAAGCTGAGAGCTTCTTCGCAGCTGACTCCATGTACAGCCTGATTTAAGCCATTTCCACATCATTCTTTTGGGGTTTAGCCCAACCAAAACAGTCTCATTTGGGAGAATCATGAGTTTCAAGTTTAAAAAGGCCCACTGTTCCTTTTGTAGTCTGTTTTATGACCACAAGGGACCAGAAAAACCTGTATTCAATACAACAGCCACCGCTCATGTGGGAAACCTCCGAGCAGACTCAGCGTGTCCAAGCCTCCAGCCGCAAAGCAGTCACCAAGCTTCACTTAGCTTCAAGGCCAGGTCCAAATGCCACCTCCTCGGTCATCACCATCCTCCCTGGGTGGAACACTGCTTCCACCATGATTTGCAGATTGATGATTTCTACCACAGTGAACTTGCTAATTTTTCCTTGGGCAAAAACCCACATTGGCAACCCAAGGAGCACACATTTAAGTGGAAA
>PVKH010007637.1:0-20062 GCA_004027955.1 Chaetophractus vellerosus | reverse complement strand
AAAAGGGAGAAATGGTAAAGACAAATGAGTTCATAGGGCTAAGAGACTTCAAAGTGAGTCAGGAGATCATCCCAGAGGTAACACTTATGCACATCCCAGTAGGACCTCATAGGCTTCCAATGAGATTATCACCCCAAACAGAGGGGCTCCTGAGGACTCTAGAAGCATCCAGGTCCTATATCAGGGCAGATAGCCCCAGAGTTTGGTGCCTTACTAGTGGGCCCTAATTTGGAATCTCCTGAGAGTGACAGAGTCTGACCGAAATATGTCTTCACTGCACATGGTCCATCTTTCTCTTCTATTCAAACCTATATTTGATGCCAGAGTTTTAGGTGTACCTCCATAGACCGGAGACTACGGGCTGTCCATGTGCTAACTGGGTCCAGAGACTCTGTGGACCTGCAACTCCTACTCTACAACTCAATGGACTCACCCAGGACACCTACTTGGGAGTTGATGATGGACAACGGCTATGCTGGGGAATGGAGAGAGCCTGCAGCTGCAGGCAGGATAATCTCTTCCATCGTATCCACGGGATATAAGCCCCCTCTCACTTGGTGGTGGAGGGGACATCACCATCCCAGACTCCACGGGATTGGGGGAAGAACTATGGACTAGAATGGACTTGTTGGTATCCTGCTATAGACTTGTGATATATGCAATGGAAGAAATTACAAAATTATGTGGAGCCAGGGTCACTGGACACTTTGGGGGCAGGGAGAGGGAAGGGCAATTGTAATATGGGTTTTTTTTGGGACTTGGGAATTGTCATGGGTGATGTTGCAATAGAGGTTGTAGGCCATTTTGTATCATCTTGTATCATGCAGAACTGTGTGGGAGAGAGGGCCATCTACAGACTGAACTGTTATGTATGCTTGATGGCAAAGCCCCAAAATGTGTATACCTATCACAGGCATTATGTCACACTGATGAGGGATGTGTATGTGGGAGGTGTGTGTGTGGGGGGTGGCATATGGGTACACCTGGTATTTCTGTGTAACATTTATGTAATCAATGAATCCTAAAAATATATATAGATATATAAAAAATTAAAAAAAAAAAAGAGGAGACTAGCCCTGCTATATGTGTCATAGCTTACAACTGAACTTGGGAAGAGAGCCAATCAGTGAGGTGGATATAGGAGGCCTGGAAAGAGACAACTCTATGTCTGGTTGCTCATAGCTAAGCTCCGAGATTCTGGAGGGGAAGGCAGAGACCTCTGCAGAGATTCGTGGCGATCTTGCTTCAGCATGTGGCAACAACGCCAGGATCAACAGTTAGCTGAAAGCATCTCTGCTGATGCCTCAATTTGGACTTCACCCTGCCTTGGAACTGTAAGCTTTTACCCCAAATAAATACCCTTTATAAAAGCCAACACATTTCTGGTACTTTGTGTTGGCAGCCTTTTGGCTAACACTTTGGAAAACTATTTGGCAATTTCGTATAAATCTACTCATGAACCTACCCTATCTCCTTTCTTTAAGGTTACTCAGACTATCTCTGCTCTCTTGTTTGTAGATTTTATAGTTAAACTATGAGAACGGTTACTTTTCTTCCACAATTTCCATGTTTGGGGACATTGCCCTCATATTACTTATGGCAAATAGCTGCCCTTTTAATAAAGGAGGAAACAAGGCTAAAATATTTAAGTAATTTGTCCAGATATACTGTAATAGGCAGTGCTAGGGTTTTGAACTTAGGTCTGTCTGACTTCAAAGTTTGATTTCTTTCTATAAACCCTCATACTCATGTAATGACAGTGTTTTTTCATCTTTTAAAAAAAATTGAGATACAATTCACAGAACATTAAATTCACCTTTTTTAAATAAATGAAATATTATTGAAGTATATCATTCATACATGCACATACATAAATAATAAGTGTATAGTAAAAGTTGTGAACTTACAAAACAGACATACATATCATCATATAGGGCTCCCATATATCACTTCACAACCACCACCTTATACCATGCATTGCTTTGAAACATTTGTTAGAAACTATGAAAGAGCATCATCAAAATATTACCATTAACTACAGCCCATATCTTACATTTTGGTGTATTTTCTCCCAACCAACCTGATTATTAACAATCTGTATTAGTATTGTGTATTTGTTATAGTTCATGAGGGGACATTCTCATATTTGTTCTGTTAACCACAGTCCATCTTCCATGACTGGATTCGCTGTGTTATATAGTCCCATGCTTTTTGTACAGTTTATTCAAAGTGTATATGCAGTGGCTCTCATTTTCATCACAGAGTTGTGCTGTCAACACCTCAGTCAATTTTAGAACATTCTCATTACTCCAAAAGGAAAAATTCCATACCTCCTTATACCTACCTATTGTCCCTTAGAATTGATATAATATTTTCTTTGCCATTGCTTCAAAAATATTACACTATTATTGTTAAATACCATCCACAAGTTATATTAGTTGTAATTTTCCCGTCTATCACAATATTCTTAAAACTTTGTTTAAAAAAAAACAATCTTCATCCACCACTGGAACCACTATGTTATACATTCCCTAGATTATTCTCTAGCTTCCTTTCAGTTGATATTTATGTACCCCTTTCAGCAACAATCACGTTTCACAATCACATTTATAAGTCAATAGTGTTAGTTCACTATAAAGTGTTACCATCAACTCTATTCATTTCCACCGTTTTACAATAAACTGTATTAAAAGTTCTGCATACATTAAGCATCGGCTCCCATTCTCAGCCCACATTCTAACTCCTAGTAACCTATACTCTAGAGTTTACCTCTGTGAATTTACTCATCATATTTAGTTCATATTAGTGAAACCATATAGTATTTGTCCTTTTGTGTCTGGCTAATTTCACTCAAGATAATATCCTCAAGGTTCACCCATGTTGTCATACATCCTGATTTCATTTCTTCTGAAAACTGAATCGTATTCCATCGTATGTATATATCACATTTTATTTATCCATTCATTGGTTGATGGACCTTTGGGCTGATTCCATACTTTAGCAATTGTGAATAATGCCCCTGTGAGCATCTGTGTGCAAATGTCAGTTTCTGTCCTTGCTTTCAGTTCTTTTGAATATATTCATAGTAATAGGATTGCTGACATCTACGGCAATTCTATATTCAGCTTCCTGAGGTACTACCAAACTGTCTTCCACATAGGCTGTACCATTCTGTATTCCCACTAACAGTGAATGTGTTTCTCCATATCCTTTCCAGCACTTGTAGTTTTCTGTTGTTTTTTTTTTAATAATGGCCATTCTATAAAGTATTAAATGGTATCTCATTATAGCTTTGATCTACATTTCCCTAATAGCTAGTGATGTTGAGCATTTTTTTCATGTGCATTTTGGCCATTTCTATTCCCTCTTTGGAAAAATATCTATTCAATTCTTTTGCCCATTTTTCAGTTGGGCTGCTTTTTAAAATCATTGTGTTGCATGATCTCTCTATATAACATGGATATGAAACTCTTATCAGATATATGGTTTCCAAATATTTTCTCCCATTAAATGGCTGCCATTTTACTTTCTTGACAAAGTCTTTTGAAGAAAAAAAAGAGCATTTAATTTAAGGAGGTCCCATTTTTATTTTCTTTTATTGCCCATGCTTTGGGTGTAAGGTTTAAGAAAATACTGCCTACTACGAGATCTCGGAGACATTTCCCGACTTTTTCTTCTAGTTTTATGGCTGTAGCTTTTATATTTAGGTCCTTGATCCATTTTGAGTGAATTTTTGTGTAAGATGTAAATTCACCCTTTTAAAGTAGACAATTCACTTATTTTTAGTATCTTCACAGAATTGTGCAACCATCACCACCATACAATTCTAGAACATTTCATCACATAAAAAATCTCATGCCCATTAGAAGTACTTCCCTATTCACCTCTTCCCCAAGCTTCTGATAACCATTAGCCTACTTTCTTTCTTTATGGATTTGCTTATTCTGGGCATTTCATAAAGTAGAATCATACAATATTTAGCCTTTTGTGTTTCACTTATTCACTTAGCATGATGTTTTCAAGGTTCATCCACATTGTAGTATGCATCAGAACTTCATTAATTGTTATTCTTAAGTATTATTCCATTGTATGGATATACCATATTTTATTTATCTATTCATCAGTGGTTGGGGATTTGGGTTATTTAAACTTTTGGGCTATAATGAATAATAATGCTGTAGAATCAGCCAATAGTAGTTGGACAGGTTGGAAAGCTGAACCTGCCTGGGTGTCCATAGTAATCCAGTGTAGGGACAAAAAGTGTTGGTCCATGATGGATTGAAGATATCAAAAAACGGATCCTGGCACTTTCAGGGAAGATGGTAGAGTAGGGAGCTCCAGGACTCAGTCCTTCCTCTAAGACAGCTGTAGTACAGGCAGGAACTGTCTGAAACAACTGTTCTGGGGGCTCTGGAATCCAGAAGAACACAGTGCAGCATCCAGGGGAGAGCAGGGGGAAGAGGATGATAAACTACACTAGAGAACAGTGAGTAGCTCTCTCTGTGTGACAGCTGCCAGTGCCTACCCCCACTCTCACAGTGGGCTACCTTTGGGAATAGTCCATGACTACCTACTGCAAACAGAAAAGGACATAAAGATCCTCTTCTCCAAGAACAAGAAAACACTGATCATGGCTTTTGATTAGCAAATTCAGATTGCTGGGTTCCAGCTCTGAACTACTGTTTTAACCCACCCCAGACAAAGTGGCAGCAGCCATTGTTTCAACCCCATTCCAGACAGGGAGTGGCAGTGGAGATTTAAAGAAGCAGTGCCTCCCCAGGGGAACAGTTTGCTGAAGGACAAGTATCTGCTGGGCAGGCCAGGAAAACACAACTTTGGGGAGCCACCAAAGAGCATTTGGTGTCCTTCCTGTTCCCCTCCACAGGGCACTTTGGAGCCAGTCTGCACCCCCCCACCTTGGGTATCCTTAACTTGTTTAGGTTGGGAAATACTGACCTGGGAAAGTGCTCTTTGGGATGACCTTCCTTCCAGAATTTGTCCTCTGGGAAAATCAGCTAGAGACAATGAAAGGAGTGTAAAAATATATTTTGGCAAAATAAAAACAAATAGAACAGATCTAGATTCCTGGTGAAGGAACAGGGAACAGGAAGCTTTCTCTCGGAGGTGAAACAATTGCAAAAAAAGTGTAATCTTGATGGTGGGAGGTGAGTGGGGCTGGTGGGGGCTGGAGCATTGGCACTCGAACTGTCCCATCTGCCCTGTATAGAAAAATGAAGCCAGATAACTTTCTCATGGGGCTAGGAAAGAAGGGCAACCTGGTCTACATCATAGACTTAGGGCTGGCTAAGAAATACTGGGACACTTGGACCCAGCAGCACATCCCCTAAGATGAGAACATAAACCTCACAGGAACTATTCACTGTGCCTTCATCAACACCCACTTTGGAACCAGTCTTGAAGAGATGACTTGGAGTCTCTGGGCTATATGCTCATATACTTCATCCACTGTATTAGTCAGCCAAAGGGGTGCTGATACAAAGTACCAGAAATCTTTTGGCATTTATAAAGGGTATTTATTTTGGGTAGAAACTTACAGTCACAAGACCCTAAAGAGTCCAACTCAAGAGACCATAATAGGTACTTTATCACCAAGAGTCTTTTACCACATGTTGAATCAAGATGGTGGACAATGTCTGCGAGGGTTCAGTCTTCCTCCTCCTCCCAAGGTTCCAGACTGGAACAAGTCTTGTCTCTCTCCCAGGGCTCCTTTCTCTCTGGGCTCAGCTGCTCTGCTCTCTCCACAAGGCCAGCTGTAAACTGTCAGGAGAGTGACTTGTCTCTCTTCCTGGGGCCCCTGCTGTGCCTAATGGAGCCTTCTCTTTTTCCTCATGTATCTGTCTCTCTGTGAGCTTACTTCCAGGATCAAAACTCCAACTAACCCCTCCACCTTGTCGTTTTCTCTGTGAGTCCCTGTCCACCAAGGGGGCAGGGACTCAGCATCCTATTGACATGGCCCAATCAAAGCCTTAATCATTACTTAATCAAGTAAATCTAATCCAATCTAATATGCCCAGAGGAACAGACCAGTTTACAAACATAATCCAATATCTATTTTTGGAATTCATAAACAATATCAAACTGCTACATTGACCTTTACAGTAAATTCATCAAGATAATCAGATGCCTAGACATCAACAAAAAATCACAAACCATACTAAGAAACAAGAAGATATGGCCCAATCAAGGGAACAAATTAAAACTTCAAAAGAGACACAGAATTTGGAAGAACTAATCAAAGATGTTCAAACAAGTCTCCTAAATCAATTCAAGGAGATGAAGGAAAACATGGCTAAAGAGATAAAGGATATTAAGAAGGCACTGGGGAACGGATGTAGCTCAAGTGGTTGAGTGCCTGCTTCCCATGTATAAGGTCCTGGGTTCGAGCCCCAATACCTCCTTTAAAAAAAAAAAAAAAAAAGACTGAGCATAATGAAGAATTTGAAAGTATAAAAAGAAACATCACAAAAATTATGGAGATGAAAGGCACAATAGAAGAGATTAAAAATACATTAGAGGCATTCAAGAGCAGAATTGAACAGGCAGAAGAAAGAATCAGGAAACTAGAACACAGGACAATCTAAATCTTACAGACAGAAGAACAGATAAAGAAAAGAATGGAAAAAATTGAGCATGTTTCAGGGATTTAATGACAGCAGGAAGCATACAAATATATACATCATGGGTATCCCAGAAGGAGAATAGAAGGGAAAACAGGCAGAAAGAATATTTGAAGAAAAAATAGCTGCAAATTTTCCAACTCTTTATGAGAGACATACATGTCCAAGAAGCACAACATACTCCAAAGAGAATAAATTCAAATAGACCTACACTGAGACAGTAATCAGAATGTCAGATACCAAAGATAAAGAGAGAATTCTGAAAGGAGCAAGAGAAAAGTGATTCGTTACATACAGGGGCTCTGAATAAGACTAAATGCCAATTTCTCATCAGAAACCATGGAGGCAAGAAGGCAGTGGTATGATATATTTACAGTGCTGAAAGAGAAAAACTGCCAGCCTAAAATTCTTTATTCTGAAAAATTTCCCTTCAAAAATGAGGGAGAAATTAAAATATTCACAGATAAACAGTAACTGAGAGAATTTGTCACCAAGAGACTTACCCTACAGAAATACTAAAGGGAATTCTGCAGGCTGAAAGGAAAAGATAGGATATAGAGGCTTGGAATAGACTGAAGAGCTGAAGATAATCAGTAAGGGTAACTAAAAGGGTATAAAGAGAGAGAGAGAGAAAAAAAGATATGATGTATAAAAACCATAGGATAAAATGGCTGAGGTAGGTCCTGCCTTTACAGTAATAACATTGAATGTTAATGGATTAAACTCCCCATTCAAATGATACAGATTGGCAGAATGGATAAAAAAGCATGATCCAACTATATACTGTTTACAGGAGACTCACCTTAGACCCAGTGACACAAATAGGTTGAAAGTAAAATGTTGGGAAAAAATATTCCATGCAAATAGTAACCACAAAAAAGCTGTGGTAGCTATAAGAATATAGGACAAAATAGACTTTAAATGCAAAACCATTATAAGAGATAAAGAAGGACACTATATAATAAAAGGGGCATTCCACCAGGAAGAAATAATAATCATAAATATTTGTACACCTAACCACGGTACCCCAAAATACATAAGGCAATCACTGGCAAAGCTGAAGGGAGGAATAGATGTCTCTACAATAGTAGAGAGTTCAATACATACTCTCATCAAAAGATAGATCATCTAGACAGAATCAATAAGGACATGGAGAACTTGAATAGCACGGTAAGTGAACTCAACCTAACAGGCATTTATAGAGCATTACACCCCAAAACAACAGGATATACATTCTTTTCAAGTGTGCATGGATCATTCTCCAGGATAGACCACATGTTGGATCACAAAGCAAGTCTCAATAAATTTAAAAAGTTTGAAATTATACAAAGCACTTTCTCTGATAATAATTGAATGAAACTGGAAATCAATAAAAGCCAGAAAACTGGAAATTCACAAATATATGGAAGTCAAATAACACATTCTTAAACAATCAGTGAGTCAGAGATGAAATTGGAAGAGAAATCGGTAAATATCTCAAGACTAATGCAAATAAGAACACAGCATATCAAAACAAGGGATGTAGCAAAGGCAGTGCTGAGAGGAAAAATTATAGTCCTAACTGCTTAAAAATAAGAAAGAGCTAAAATGAAAGACTGCACACCTAGAAGAACTAGAAAAAGAACAGCAAACTAATCCCACAGCAAACAGAAGGAAAGAAATATTAGAACAGAAGTAAATGAGAATAAAAGAGAGAGAGAAATAACAAAAGTAAAAGTTGATTATTTGAGAAGATCAATAACATTGGCATCACTTAGCTAGACTGACAAAGAAAAAACAAGAGAAGATGCAAATAAATAAAGTTGGAAGTGAAAGAGGGGACATCACCACTGACCCCACAGAAATAAAAAGGATTATAAGATGACAGTACGCACAGCTGTTTGCCAACAAGCTATTCAACTTAGATGAAATGGACAAATTCTTAGAAACACACAATCTACACTGACTCTAGAAGAAATAGAAGACCTTAACAGACCAATTATAATACAGAGATTGAATCAGTCACCAAAAACCTCTCAAGAAAGAAAATCCCAGGACAGATGGATTCACAGGTGAATTCTACCAGTCATTCCAAAAAGACTTAATAGCAATCCTGTTTAAACTCTTCCACAAAATTGAAGAGGAAGCACACTTCCTAACTCATCTATGAGGCCAACAGCACCCTAATACCAAAGCCAGATAAAGTTGCTAAAAGAAAGAAAATTAAAAACCGATTTCTGTTATGAATGTAGATGCAAAAATCCTCAACAAAATACTTGTAAATTGAATCCAACAGCACATTAAAATGATTATAGACCATGATCAAGTGTGTTTTATCCCAGGCATGCAAGGCTGGTTCAAACCAAGAAAATCAATTAGTGTAATACACTGCATTAACAAAATGAAGGGGGAAATGACATGATCATTTCCATTGATGCAGAAAAGACATTTGACAAAATCCATCATCATTCTTGATAGAAACACTTTAAAAAATAGGAATAGAAGGAAACTTCTTCAACTTATAAAAAAGCATGTGTAAAAATCCACAGCTAACATTGTACTTAATGGTGAAAGACAGAAAGCTTTCTGTAATGGTTTGGCAGTTTTATGTAATTATGAATTCCAAAAATATAAATTGGATTATGCTTGTAAACTCATCTGTTCATCTGGGCATGAATGGTGTATGATTAGGGCATTGACTGGGCTGCAGTGAGTAGGGCGTTGAGCCCCACCCTTCCGTGGGTGTGGTCCCAAGTTTAAAAAGCAAGACAGGAGAGAAGGAGATTTGAGAAGCAGTTCTGATGTTGGAGTGAGCTGTTCGCCCCATAGTCTACAGCTGGCCTTGTGGAGAGACGCAAAGCATAGAGAGCCTCATGGTCTACAGCTGAACTTGTGGAGGAAACAGAAGCTAAGCCCCGGGAACAGAGGAACCCAGAAGCCTGAACCCTGGAGACTTCGGCAGCTGTCTTGCTCCAACACATGGACTTTGCTGAGGGAAGAAATTTATGCTTTGTGGCCTGGTAACTGTAAGCTTCTACCCCAAATAAATACCCTTTATAAAAACCGACCACTTTTTGGTATATTACAAAAGGCATCCCTGTGGCTGACTAAAACACTTTCCCTCTAAGATCTGGAACAAAACAAGGATGCCCACTGTCACCATTGTTATTCAGCTTTGTGCTACAGTTTCTTGCCAGAGCAGTTAGGCAAGCAAAAGAAATAAAAGTCATTCAAATTTGAAAGGAAGAAGTAAAACTTTTGCTATTTGCAGATGACATGATCCTATAAATAGAAAGTCCCAAAAAATCTACAGCAAAGCTACTAGAACTAATAAAAGAATTCAGCAAAAGGATGCAATACAGGATCAACATGCAAAAATCAATATTGTCTCTGTACTCTAATAATGAGCAATCTGAGAACGAAATCAAGAACAGTATTCCATTTACATTAGGAACTAAAAGAATCAAATATCTAGAAATAAATTTAACCAAGGATGTAAAGGACATACACACAGAAAACTACAAAATATTTCTGAAAGAATCACAGAACACTTAAATAAATCCAAGGACATTTCATGTTCATGGATTGGAAGACTAAATATCATTAAGATGTTGGTTCTACCCAAATTTATTTACAGATTCAATGCAATCCCAATCAAAATTCCAACAGCCTATTTTTCAGAAATGGAAAAGCCAATTATCAAATTTATTTGGAAGGGTAAGGGGCCCTAAATAGCCAGAAACATGTTGAAAAAGAGTAAGTTGGAGGACTCTCACTTCTTGACTTTGCATCATGCAAAGCTACACTGGTCAAAACAGCATGCTTCTGGAGTAAGGTTAGATCTGTTGTCCAATGGAATTGAATTAAGAGTTCAAAAATACCCTCACATCTATGGTCAGTTGATTTTTGACAAGGCTTCCAAGTTCACTCAATTAGGAAAAATATAGTCTCTTCAGCAAATGGTGCTGGGAGAACCGGATATCCATATGCAGAAGAATGAAAGAGGATCCCTATCTCACACGATATAAAAAAATTAACTCAAAATGGATCCAAAATATAAGAACCAGATCTGTAAAACTCCTGGAAGAAAATGTAGGAAAGCATCTTCAAGAGCGTGTGGTAGGCAATGATTTCTTCAACGTTATACCCAAAGCACAAGCAAAAAAAAAGAAAAAATAGATAAATGGGACTTCTTCAAAATTAAAAACTTTTGTGCATAAAGTAAAAAGACAAGCTCCCTAGTGGGAAGAAAATATTTGGAAAGCACATATCCTACAAGGGTTTAATATCTAGAATATATAAAGAAATCCCACAACTTAATAAAAAGACAAACAACCCAATTTAAAAATGGGTATAAGACTTGAGTAGACATTTCTCTAAAAAGGAAATACAAATGGCTGAAAAACACATAAATATGCTCAACATTACTATTAGGGAAATGCACCTGTAGACTAGTCACTATTTAAAAAAGAGAAAACTAGAAGTGTTGGAGAGGATGCCGAGAAATAGGAACACTCATTCATTGCTGGTGGGAGTATAAAATGGTGCAGCAAGCTGTAAAATTCAGCTTGGCAGTTCTTACGAAGCTAAGTATAGAACTACCATATGATTTGTCAATCCCCTACTATATATACTCAAAAGAACTGAAAGGAGGGACTCAAACAGATATTTTCACACCGATGTTCATAGCGACATTATTTACAATTGCCAAAACATGGAAGCAATCCTAATGTCCATCAATGGATGACTGAATAAACAATATGTAGTATATACTGTGATGGGATATTATTCAGCTATAAGTAGAATGAAGTCCTGATACATGAGACAACATGGAGGAACCTTGAGGACTTTATCTTAAGTGAAATAAGCCAGACACAAAAGAACAAATAAAGTATGAGTTCATTGTTATGAACTAATTATTATAAGTAAGCTCATAGAGTTAGAATCTAGAATATAGGCTAACAGGATTGGAGTTAGAAAATGGGGTTTTGATGCTTAATTTGTACACAGTTTCTATTTAGGCTGATGGTAAAGGTTTGTAAAAGAATGGTGGTGATGGTAGCACATTGTTGTGAGTGTAATCAACAGCACCGAATAGGTGCATGTGGTTAAAAGTGGAATCTCTAGGATATATATACTACTAGAATAAAAATTAAAAGATGAAACATAGGTCTGCACAACACAGTGAACCCTGTTGTTGGTGATGGACGGTAGTTAACAGTACTAGTATAAGATGTTCTTTCATGGATTAAAACAAATGTAAGATACTAATACAATGTGGTAATAATAGGGTAGTGTGAGGAAATAAAAATACACCTAATGAAATAAAGGGTGATAGAACTATTTTAATAATCTTTCATTAATTGTAACAAAGGTGACTACTGTTAAAATAATAGTACAATTATTTTTAAAAAGTGCTATCAATAGTAACAAATGTCCCACACCAATGCAAGGTGTTGGTAGTGATGGGAATCCTGTATTTTATACAAGATTGTTTTGTAAACTCACAACTTCTCTAATAAAAAAATGATGCTATGAACATTTGTATCCAAGTTTTTGTGTGGATATATGTTTTCATATCTCTTGGAAATATACCTAGGAGAGGGGCATTGCTGGATCATATGGTATCACCTTTTATCCTTTTGAGGAACTCCCAAACTGTTTTCCTAAGTGGTTACACCATTTTACAGTCCATAAACAATGTTTGAGATTTATGATTTTTTTCACCTTCTGTTCATTACTCCTTATTTTCTCTTTGATCATAGCCCTGCTCGTGCCTGTGAAGTGGTACATCACTGTGGTTTTGATTTGCATTTCCTAACAATGTTGAGCTTCTTCTCTTGTGCTTATTGGCCATTTGTATATATTCCATGGGGGAAATGTGTATTCATAGCCTTTACAAACTTTTATTTTGGATTATTTGTATTTTTATTGTTGAGGTATGAGTTTTTATATATATATATATTCTAGATACAAGTCCCTTATCAGATATATGATTCACAAATATTTTCTCCCCTTCTATGGGTTGTCTTTTCATTTTCTTGATGGTGTATTTTGAAGTACAAAAGTTTTGAATTTTCTTGAAGTCAATTTTATCTATTTTTTCTTTTGTTGCTTCCCTTTTGTTGTCCTATCTGAGAAACTGTTGCTTAATCCAAGATCACTAAGATTCATGCCTATGTTTTTTCTAATATTAGTATAGCTTTAGCTCTTATATCTAAGAGTTAAAGCTATACTTATCTTGATCCATTTTGAGTTAGTTTTTGTATAAGGTGTTCCATCTAAGTCCAAATGTATTCTTCAGTATGTGGATATTAAGGCATCCAAGAACCATATGTTGAAAAGACTATACTTTCCCCCATTGAATTGTCTTGGTACCACCCTGATCAAAATTAATTAATTAAGTGTCTGTCCTTACAGCAATACCATATTAATTACTGTATTTTGGTAGTGTGTTTTGAAATTGGCAAGTGTGAATCTTTTGACTTTGTTCTTTTTCAAGTTTGATTTGGGTATTCTGGCTCTTTTTGAATTTTAGGATCAGCTTGTCAATTTCTGCAAGAAAGGCAGTTAGTATATTGACAGGGATTGTGTTGAATCTGCAGATCAATTAGGAGAGTAATGCTGTCTTAACAGTTTTACATCTTCTAATCCTAGAATATGGCATGTCTTTCCATTTTTGATGGGGGGGCAGGTTAAAATTTCTTTCATTAGTGTTTTATAGTTTTCATCTATTCCTATTTTATTCTTTTGATGCAATTGTAAATAGAATCATTTCCTTAATTTAATTTTCAGGTTGTTCTTTGCCAGTGTGTAGGAATAAAGTTGTTTTTTTGTATATTGAGCTTGCATCCTTCAACCATGCCGATCTTATTAGCTCTCCTGTTGTGTGTGTGTGTGTGTGTGTGTGTAGATTTGTTAGGATTTTCTACATAGAAGATCATGTCATCTGCAGAGAGAGAGTTTTACTTTCCCTTTTATTTCTTTTACTTGCCTAATTGCCCTGACTAGACTTTCAGTGCCATGTTGAATAGTAGTGGTGAGAGCTGACATCCTTGTCTTGTTCCTAATCTTGGGGGGAAAGCTTCCAGCCTTTCACCATTAGATATGATGTTAGCTGTGGGTTTTGCATGGTTGCCCTTTATCAGGGTGAGGAAATTCCTTTCAATTCCTAGTTTGTTGTCTGTTTTTATCATGGAAGAGATTGGATTTTGACCAAATGCTTTTTCTGCATCTTATTGTGATTGTGGTGCCTTGAAGCCCAATGTACCCAGAAAAACATGTTCTTAAATCTAATCCATTCCTGTGGATGTGAACCCATTGTAAGTAGAATCTTTTGATGAGGTTACTTCAGTTAAGGGATGTGGCCCACCCCAATCAGGATGAGTCTTAATCCTATTTATGGAGACCTTTTTAAGTGGAATGAAATTCAGACAGAGAGAGAGAAAGCCACAGAAGCAAGGAGCTGGTATTCAGTAGAACCAAGAAGAGAACGGAGAGGACTGAAGAAGCTGCCATGTACCTTGCCATATCACAGAGGAGTCAAGGATTGCCAGCAGCCAGCCCCAGAATGCCAGTCTTTGGAACGAAAGCATCACCTGATGACAAGTTGAATTGGTCTTTCTTTTAGCCTCAAAACCATAAGAAAATTAATTCCCATTGTTTAACCTGGGAATTTCATGGTATTTCCTTGTGCAGCCTAGGAAACTAAAACATAGGTGAACATATGGGCTTTTTGTCCTTTATTCTATTAATATGGTTAATATGGCATATTACATTGATTTTCAGATGTTGAACCAACTTTGCATTCCTACTTAGTCATGTTGTATAATCCTTTTTATATTTTGCTGCATTTGATTTGCTTGTATGTTGTTGAGGATTTTCACCCATATTCATAAGAGATACAGGTTTTTACTTTCCTTTCTTTTTGTGACTTTCTGGCTTTGACCTTATAGAACAAGTTGATAAGCGTTCCCTTCTCTTGTATTTTTTTAAAGAGTTTGTGAAGGATTGTTGTTAATTCTTTTTTAAATGTTTTTTAGAATTTACCAGTAAAGCCGTATATTGCTGTGCTTTTCTCTGTGGGAAATTTTTAAATTACTGATTTAATCTGTCTACTTGTTGTAAGTCTATTCATATGTTCTCTTTCTTCTTAAGTACATTGTCTTTTTCTAGGAATTCATTCATTTAATCTAAGTGATCCTATTTGTTGTCATATGTTTGTTCATAGTATTCCCTTATAATTCTTTTTATTTCTATAAGGCTTGTATATTGCCATTTCTTACATTCCTGATTTTTGTTATTTGAGTCTTTTCTCTTTTTATCTTGTGTAGATGAATTTTTGCCAATTTTGTTGCTATTTCTAAAGAACCCACTTTTGGTTTTGTTGGTTTTCTTTATTGTTTTTCTCTTCATTATTTTATCTCTTTCTGCTGTAATCTTTATTAATTCCTGACTTCTACATGCATTGATTTTAGTTTGTTTGTTTTGTCCTTTTAATTTCTTAAGATTTTTAATTTGAGAACTTCATTCTTTTTTATTGTAGGTATTTATAGCTGTAAATTTCTAAGTTCTCTTTCACCTGAATCTATAAGTTTTGGTATGTTGTTTTTTTGTCTTCATTCATCTCTAAGACTTTTTAAATTTCACTTGTATTTTCTTCTTTAATCCATTGGTTACATAAGAATGTATTGTTGGGGTCGGCTGGATGGCCCAGTGGATGGGGTGCCGGCATACCACATGGGAGGCCCCGGGTTCGGTTCCCGGGGACCTCTCCTGGCAGCAGACCGCCTTGAGGGTGGCAAGCTGCCATGGGCGGGCCAGAGCCGCCGTGGGCAGGCCAGAGCCGCCATGGGCAGGGCAAAAAGCTGCCATGGACGGGGCAAAGGCCGCCACGGGCAGGGCAGGTCACCCGCAGCCAGCCACCAGCGAACTGAAGCAAGAGCTGGCCGTGAATGGAGGCAGAAGCCGCCCACGGGCGGGGAGGGCCGCGCCTGCGCAGTGACCGGTCTGGGTGCGTTGCCGTGGCGGGGGGGAGGGGAGATATGTAATAAAAATAAAATAAATCTTTAAAAAAAAAAAAAAAGAATGTATTGTTTAACTTCCACATATTTGTGAATTTCCCAAGTTTCCTTCTTGTATTTATTTCTCTTTTTAAAAAAAGATTTATTTCCCCCCATCCCACCCCTCATTGTTTGTGCTCACTTTCTGCTCTCTGTGTCTGTTCATAGTGTGCTCGTCTTCTTTTTAGGAGGCTCTGGGATCTGAACCTGGGATCTCCCATGTGAGAAGGAGGCACCCAGTTGCTTGAGCCACCTCTGCTCCCTGATTTTTGTGTCTCTCATTGTGTCTTCTCATTGCATCATCTCGCTGTGTCAACTTGCTGCGTCAACTTGTTGCATCATCTTGCCACGTCATCTTGTTGCATCAACTCACTGCACCAGCCCATCGCGGCAGCTTGCTGTCTTGCTCATCTTCTTTAGGAGGCGCCGGGAACATGCGATGTGGTAGGAGGGTGCCCAACTGCTTGAGCCACATCTGCTTCCCTTTTTATTTATTTCTAATTTCAGTCATTTGTAGTCAGAAAATATATATTGTATGATTTCAGTCCTTTTAAATTTATTGAGACTTATTTAATGACCTAATGTGGTCTATCCTGGAAAATGTTGAGAATAATGTATATTTTTCTGGGTGGAGTGTTATATAGGTGTCTGTTAGGTCTAGTTGATTTATAGTGTGGTTCATGTCTTCTCTTTCCTTGTTGATATTTGATCTAGTTTTTCTATCCATTATTGAAAGTGGGATAATGAAGTCTCCAATGACTGTCGGCTTGTCTATTTATTCTTCAATTCTGTCAGCTTTTGCTTCATGCATTTTGGTTCTCTGTTGTTATTTTCATATATGCTAACATTGTCATACAAATTACATCTTGTTTTATATCTGTCAACCCAGCTTTGTAATTATTGCTTTTTGCAATTACAGTTTAAATCACATAGAAGGAAAAAATTATAAACAACAAATGTATTCTCTCACCTATTGTATTGGTTTTCTAGGGCTGCCATAACAAAGAACCACAAAGTGGATGGCTTAAACAACAGAAATTTATCCTCTCAGTTCTGAAATCCAGAAGTCTGAAATCAAGGTGTTGGCAGGGCCATGCTTTCTTTGAAACTGCTAGAGGTGTGTTCTTCCCTGCCTCTTTCAGTTTCTGGTAGTCCCAGGCATTCCTTGGCTTGTGGCAGTATAACTTCCAATCTCTGCCTCTACTTCACATGCCCATCTTTCTGTGTCTGTGTTTCTGTGTCCAAATTTCATGCTTCTTATAAGGACAGTAGTCATATTGGATTTAGGGCATATGCTAATCCATTATAACTTCATCTTAATCAATTATATTGTGTCTGTGTTTCTGTGTCCAAATTTCATGCTTCTTATAAGGACAGTAGTCATATTGGATTTAGGGCATATGCTAATCCATTATAACTTCATCTTAATCAATTATATTTGCAAAGACCCTGTTTCTAAATAAGGTCATATTCTGAGGTCTAGATGGACATAAATTTGAGGGGGGGGCGGCAGAGAGACACTTTTCAATCAACTACACTATGTAGTTACATTTACCAACACTCTTTATTACTTGATGTGGATTCAAGTAACTGTCTAGTGCCCTTTCATTTCAGCCTGAAGGACTCCCTTTTGTATTTCTTTAGCAGAACCTGTCTGCTAACGATATGTTTTCTGCCTTTATTTATGTGGAGATATTTTAATTTTTTCTCATTAATGAAGGATATTTTTGGTTGACAGTCTTCAAGCACTTAGAATATGCCATCCAGTTGTCCTCTGGCCCCCATAGTTTCCATTGAGGATTGTTATACAGGATGAGTTGCTTCTTTCTTGCCACTTTCAAGATTCTCCCTTTGTTTTTGACTTTCAACTTTTGTATTGTGGAGCTCTTTGACTTTATTCTACTTGTAGTGCATTGAGGTTCTTGGAGTATATATTAATATTTTTCATCAAATTTGTATAGGTCATTATTTCTTCAAATATTCCTTCTGTTCCTTTTTTTATATCCTTTCCTCCTGGGATTCCCATTAAATATTAGTTGGTACTCTTAATGATGTCTCACAGGCCTATGAGACACTGATCATTTTTCTTCATTCTTTTTCTTTTCTGTTTCTCAGGCAGCATAATCTCAATTTATCTGTCTTCTACATTGCTGATTCTTCTGCCTGTTCAGGTATGCTGCTGAGCCTTTCTAGTGACTTTTGCTTTTCAATTATTGTTCTTTTCAACTCTAGAATTTCTGTTGGTGTTCATATATATACATATATATATGCTATTTCTTTATTGATATTCTCTATTTGGTAAGACATAATTCTCATCCTTTTCCTTCCTTCTTTAGACATGCCTTTAATTGTCATTGGCTCTTAGTTCTTTTTTTTATTGTGGGAACATATATACAACATAAATTTTCCCATCTCAACCACTTCCAAGCATACCATTCACTGGGATTAGTCACATTCACTGTGTTATGGTACCTTCACTACCTTCCATTACAATAACTTCCCCATTCAACCTGGCCCCTGCTACTGGAAACCTGTCCTCTACTTTTTGTCTCTATGAGATTGCATATCTTACAGTGTTTTCTTTGTAGTTAAAATTGGGCTTCAATTTAACATCCTAAATTGATAACAATCTTGTTTGCTTTGATACTAACTTAACTTAAGTAGTATACACAAACTATCTTACTATACTCCTCTGTACCCCCGTCTTTATATAGTTTTTGTCACAAATTACATGTTTATACATTATGAGTCCAAAACCACTGATTTATCATTACAACTTATGCATTTGCCTTTTAGATCCTGTAAGAATTAAAAAGTGGAATTACAAATCAAAAATACAATAGTACTAGCATTTATATACACCCATGTTGTTACTTTCTCAGATCTTTGTTTCTTCATGTGGCTTCAATCTAATTTCAACATGTAGAACTCTTTTTTAGCATCTCTTGTAGGACTGTCTAGTGACAAACTCCCTCAGCTTTTGTTTATTTGAGAGTGCCTTTATCTCTCCTCATTTTTTTAAAGATTTATTTTTTATTTATTATATATCCACCCCCTTTCTGTTTGTTCTTGCTGTGTTCATCTTTTGCATTTTTCTGTATCTGCCCATCTCCCCCCACTGCAGCGACCCACTGAGTCAGCTCACCGCGCGGCGGCCTGCCTGCTCGCGGTGGCTTGCCCTGCTCGCGGGGGCTTGCTCTGCCCGCGGCGGCTTGCCCTGCCTGTGGCGGCTTGCCTTCTCAAGACGTTCTGCCCGCTTGAGGAGGCCCCGGGAACTGAACCCGGGGCCTCCCATGTGGTAAACTGGTGCCCTACCAATTGGGCTACAGCCGGCCCCTCTCTCTCATTTTTTAAAGACAGTTTTTCCAGATATCAAATTCTTGGTGGCGGTTTTTTGTTTTTAGCACTTATGAGGTGTTATCCTACTATCTTCTTGCCTCCACGGTTTCTGATCAAAATAGGTACTTATTGAGGCTCCCTTGTATATAACATATTGTTTCTCTTTTGCAGCTTTCAGATTTCTCTATCTTTTGTTTAGTATGGGTCTGTTTGGAGTTTGTTGAGCATCTTGGATGTGTATATTTATGTCTTTCATTAAATTTTGGAAGTTTTCAGCCATCATTTCTTTGAATATTCTCTCCTCCCCTTTCTTTCATTTTTCCCACAGTGCGTATGTTGGTATGCTTAATGGTGCCCCATAGGTTCCTGAGGCTCTTCATTTTTCTTCATACTTTCTTCTGTTCCTCACACTGGATGATTTCCATGGTATTATCTTCAAGTTCATTGTTTCTTTCTTCTTCCAGCTCTAATCTGCAGTTGAACCCCTCTAGGTAATTTTAAATTTCTATTACTGTGGCCCTTAGCTCTGTTTGGTTTCTTTTCATAATTTCTACTTCTCTACTGATATTCTATTTGTTTTCATCTATTATTTTCCTAATTTCCGTTAGTTCTTTGTCATGTTTTTCTTTAGCTCTTTGGACATATTTAGGATCATTTTTTAGAAGTCTTTGTCTAGTATGCCCCAGGTCTGATCTTCCTCATTGACAGTTTCTAATGTTTTAATTTCATCTTTTGCCAGGGCCATAGCTTCCTGTTTCTTTGTATGTTTTTGTAATCTTTTGCTGAAGCATAGACATTTTGAGATTTTTTAAATTATACATCCCCTCCCTTTGTGCTTGCTCTTGCTGTGTTGATTTTTTTGCATTCTTCTGTGTCTGCTTGTCTCCCCCCTGTTGCGGGGACCCGCAGAGTCAGTTCACCGCGCAGTGGCTTTTTGCCTGCTTGCGGGCAGCTTGTCCTGCCCGCGGGGGCTTGCCCTGCCTGTGGCGGCTTGCCCTGCCCATGGCGGCTTTGCCCTGCCACGGCAGCTTGCCTTCTCAAGGC
>PVKH010007636.1:0-20068 GCA_004027955.1 Chaetophractus vellerosus | reverse complement strand
ATTGTACAAACTCTTTGGATGGCTTCTATTCAAATTAATGCTTAAGAAGCCCTGACTTATCCTGACATCAGCCAAACCTCCCAGAAACCCTGACACCTAGGCTCTCCATGACATAGGAGCTCAGAGCCTAACATCAGAACAAAACAAAAGAAAACAACAATCTCCCAAGCTCCCTCCACGTGTGTCTGAGAGGGTAGATGGTGTCTAGGTTTAGTACTACTACTTGAATTGCAAAAATGCTCATGCGTAACCCCTGAGCATCTTTCCTACTCTTCCCCTGAAAATAATGGCATGCCCTTATCAATTCCAGAGAATGGGCTGGCCGCTTTGCTCCAACACACTTGCCCTTCCTTATGATGGAGGTAGAGCTGCAATAAGTATAGAAATTCCCATCAATTCTTGTGTCCCAGGAGTAGGGATGGGAAAAAGACAAGGAGACAATCCAAATATAAATAACCCAATATAAAGGACATTTCCATGGATTACAATATGTGAATTATTTATATTTTATATTATTATCTGGTATATTTTATTCTGCCACCTGTCAGACTTCTCACCAACATTGTCTAATTATACATTGTCTAATCCCATTTTTCTCTTTGTAAAATGAAAAGTTTGAACTCATTTTTATTTTCTAAACTCATTTCAAATTTGTATTTGTGTGTGTGAACACACTGTTTTGTGTGAATTATGTGTATGACATTTGTAAGATTTCTTCAAATTTCTCTGGTCTTACTTGAAAACTAAAGAGATCAGTTCTCTGTTCTGGCTGCATATTACAATTATATTTTGATCTTAAAAAGCATACTAAGGCCTGGGTCACACCAAAGACCAGTCAAACTAGTAGCTCTGGGATAGGGAGCCAGACATGATTTTATTTTATTTTTTTTTAATTTCCCAGGTGATCTCAATATACAGGCAGGGGACAAGTCTCTGGACTAGGTTGTCAAACTTTGATTGTTTGATATTTTGTCAGGGAAATGCTTTATGTAGAAAGAGTCACTTATCTAGTTAAAAACAGGAAGAATGCCTATAGTTTTCTTCTCTACCTTCTATTCCATGCTCACATCTCTATGTCCCAGAGGCACTTAAGTCTTAGCCACAGGACTCCGCAAAGCTTACCATTACCTACATTGCCATTAAAATTCTCTGAGGGTTAACATCTAATTTTAACCTTCATAAAAAATACTGAGAATGTGAAAGACAAACATAATATTCTAATCTTAATTTTAAAATGAATTGTGATGAACTCGATTTCTAATATTAATTTTATTTTATTTAGCTCCCAGATTTCTCTGCCTGACTCAGAATCACATTTGGTGACTGTCAGTGTAGGATCTATGTAAGTTGGGTAGATTTCAAATATAGCTTTTTATGACACCTTAAGAAATGTTAATATTCTAATGAAAGGGCTCGGCAATGCCATTAATCAGTGTTCAAATTCTGAACATGACAGTATACATCTGGTAGATCCTTGAGGAAGGCCAGCTTCACATACATTCTGAAGTATTAAGGCACACATTTTTCAGTTAGGCACTTTTCTCAGAAAGCAGCATTGCTAAATGACTGTCTTTTCTCCTTACAGGAGAATATTTTTAAAAATCTTCAGAAGTAGGCCTGATTCATTTTCAGGCTTTTCAAACTGAAAGTTGATTGAAGACACGAAAGGACTCCTCTAACTACTAAGCTGGGTGATTTATGCTTTTCAAAGAAGAAAATAAAACCCAAATTAAACAGAATTGTGATGACGAACTTGCCAGGAAATATTAAGCATGGTTAATCTTTCAAATATAGGTAGAAAAATAATTAAATCAAACTTATGAGGAAGAACAGAGCCTGATTCAAATGTTGAGTCATACTTTTACCTAGTTAATTAATACAGATCTCTATCTTCAAATTCAAATTTATTCCTCCTTCAGAAATTATGATTAATAAATTCCCTGAATTAAATTAGCTTTAATCCTCTAACTTCTAATATACCCTTATCTAAATCATTTTAGGTAGAGAAATTTCAATATTTCAATGACATTTGCAAAGACTTAGATAGAGATGCCTTATCTAAATCAATGCTTGTTCAGTTTAGTATAGGACCATAAGGAAAAAACAGATTTTTCTATGCATTGCCAAAAATGTGTTTCCCTTAAAAAAAGAAATGTGGGTAATGCACGTGTAATCTGAATCACCTGATTCAATTGATTTCCCAGCCCTATTTCACCATCTTTTCATGAAACTGTGTTTAAATGGATTACACTCAGAGATGTTAGCTTCCTGCAGAATGAAACATTTTAGGACTTATTATTTGATTTGTGCTTATTTTTAAAACTAATTACAGCTAAAATTATTTTCTCCTTCAGTAATAATTTGTTTATCAGGACTGTACATGTGCAATAATATCTTTCTTAATTTGGTTGTCTGTTAAAACTTGGCACCAGTAGAATATCAAATAACATCAGAACCCTGTATCGAATAGTCAAGATAATTGGCTATTTTAGATTTGAAAGGTTGATTACATAAATTAATTTGAAAAACACACGCATTCAATTACTTTTCCTGATATCATGTGTCCAGTTCCTGTTACTTGTAATTATTATTATTTTCTTTATAAGAATCCTAAAAGTTAGAAACCTTATCAGTAATAACAATTCAGGGGATATAAATGTAGGAAATTACAAAAGTGTGATAAGGTGATTTGTGATGTTAAGACTTCAAATAAGATTTTTGTTCTAATAAAAATTCTTTGTTCTAATAAGACCTCGCTAAAGTCTTTATATAGCAAATAACTGTAAAATTGATCATTGAAGCATTGAAAAGGACACATTTCCTTGTAACTCACTTATCTATGCTTTGAATTTCTTCTTCCAATTAGTTGTATACATCTTTTCTTTGCTCACTGAGAAAACCCCCAACTATAAAAAAAAAACCCACTTAATTTAATACTTTTTCATTTCAGTAGTTTTTGCCTACTTTTTTGTGTTGCTTAAAATTTTCCAGTTGTAAAACTTGCTTTTTTAAAATTTTGCTACAATTTGAATTCAATCAAATATCCCAATAGAAATCAATCAAATATCCCAATAATAAAAAGGATTTTATGTAAAACCACAAAGCCTCATAGTTATTTACTGGAGGAGTTGCAAGGTATTGACCTGCTTCCAGAATTGCTAAAATATCATTGCACTACATTCAATGTTAATTATATTTCTGCTAAACTATCTCCTTTAGGATGTCTTTCTGAATCTTCATACTGTCTTCCTCCTTTGGCTGCATTGTGCACATCCTCTATGTATTCTCATGACAGTCAGTGAATCCCCATCCCATACCTGTATGTTACTGCTGCTTAATTTTCTGTTGTTCCCCCACAATACTAAGGTCTCCTTCAGGTTGGGGCCATGCCTTTTTCATTGTTTTATTCACAACCCATAGAAATGTGCCTGTTCAATAAGAAATTTACACAAGCAAATACTTGTAGATGAATATTTTTTAATAAATAGAATACTCTGATTCATTGAAATATATCTTTAGTAATAGAATCTTACTTTATACATAGAAAATTATTAATAAATGTTGATGTATAATTTTATGCTTGAAAGGCTGTAAATGTTTACATGACAAACCACAGACTCAGGTAATGTTTCATATCCATGATACGCTCGGTAATAAAAAGTCAAAAATCCATTAATAAATGTGCAAAGAAATGAGTAAGAAGGCACATAAAAATGAAAATGGTCAGTATAAAAATATAGTTGCTCAATAATCAATAATAATCAGAAAAACAGAAATTGAAATAGAATTTAGAGATAATATTCTCCCTATGAAATTAACAAATTTTTAAATGTTGACAATATTCAGTCAGCCTGGGATAGGGGAAATGTATGTGGCATGTCAATTCTTACTCTTCACAACTCTGAGATTTAATATAGGTAGTTACAAGATTTAATGTTATCAGAGCAAATCGCTTCTATCAAATTTTTAAATACAACTAAAAATTGCAATTCTGAGCATCTTTCTGACAAAATATAAGCATCTGGGCAAATGTATTTAACTATAAGCATGTATTTGGTGCATCATTTTTTGAAATAGGAAAATAAATTGATGTCAGCATCATGTCCATTTAGGGGTTAACATACAAATGATGATACATTCATATAAATGGAAAAATTAATGGAAAGATCTCCAAGATATCTTTTTAATTCAAAATTTCAAGTCACAGAATGCTACATACACTGTGGCTTAATTCATGTAAAAAACAAAATCCACAATCTCAAAATACATTCTTGTGTGTGTATATATGCAGATGTCTGTGTAGAAGACAGAGAATCTGGAAGATTAAAAAACAAATGGGGGGCAGGATGTAGCCCAGTTGGTTGGGTGCCGGTTTACCACATGGGAGGCCCCGGGTTCAGTCCCCGGGGCCTCCTCAAAGGGGCAGACCGCCTCGAGAGGGCAAGCCAACGTGGGCGGGGCACGCTGCCACGGGCAAAGGCAAGCCCCAGCGGGCAAAGGCAAGCCCCCATGAGCAAGGGCAAGCCCCCATGAGCAGGTGGGCTGCCATGCCAGTGAGCTGACTCGGCGGGTCGCCCCAGTGGGGGGAGACAAGCAGACACAGAGGAACGCAAAAGAAAAATGAGCACAGCAAGAACAAGCAGAAGGGCGGGGGATGTATAATAAATAAAAATAAAATTAAAAATTAAAAAAAACAGTATTCTTAAAAAAATAGAAAAAAAAAACCCAAATGGTTAAAAGTAGTTACTTGTACAGGTGAGTTTAAATTAAGGGTAGGTATGAAATATCACTCTAATGGTTTAAAATGAGAATATATTAAAATGAGAAGAAAAAAATGAAAACCTTAGAAAGTTGCAAGTTACTACAGAGAAAGAGATCATGTCTTTGAACTTGCAACCAAGAATATTAAATTTTTTACCTTGTAGGTAGGCAGAATGTATTGATATTTTAAAAAGGTATCTTAGGGGAACCGGCTGTAGCTCAATTGGTAGGGCTCCGGTTTACCACATGGGAGGCCCGAGTTTGGTTCCCGGGGCCTCCTCAAGCAGGCAGACCACCATGGGCAGGGCAAAGCCCCTGTGGGCAGGGCAAGCCGCCATGTGGTGAGCTGACTCGGCAGGTCGCCGCAGCAGGGAGAGACAAGTAGACACAGAAGAAGGCAAAAATGAACACAGCAAGAACAAGCAGAAAGGGGGGGATATATAATAAATAAAAAATAAAAATTAAAAAAATAAAAAATTTTTAAAAAGGTATCTTAGTTTCATAATTCTACACATGGCAGCACTGAAATGAACTGGGAAAGTGCAACCAAAGCACCCATAAATACCTTGGCTATATTTCAATCCTCGTTCTTATTGCATCCTGGCATATGTATTGGCCTGCATCAGTGGTCATGATCATTTCTAAACAGGATGTTTATTGCTGACACACAGTTTAAATCAGTATGCATTAGTCCCCCCACGACAATATATTCTGGCGTCATGAAGTCAAATGCATTTTATTTCATTCCAACAACAGCATGAAATAGTCTATATAATCTTTATATGTGTGAATTTTATTTCTTATAATTTCCTTAGTGATGGAGTGTTTTCCTTTATTTATTTAATTCAGAGACACATTTTACCAAGTTAAATTTCAGGGTAATAGAATACTGGGATACCACCAGGGAAAATATATTAGATATAATACTGCAATGCTATTTAAATGAGAACTGGGGCAAATCATAGCAAAACTGTGTCTCATTGGGACTTCTTTGTAGGTGATATGCTGAGGTGAGTCTTCTCCCTCCCCACATAATCTACATGGAAATACCTATATAAAATATGTGGAAATGCCAACATCAATGCTGGATAACAAAACTTGCTTACCATGGAATCATTCAATTTTAATTTCTGCATAACTCAAGAAGTTTTCAACCAGTGAGTATAAATGAAATGTTTATACATGAATTTTAGTCCTCGTATTAATAGCAGATAATAGCAAGTCTCAGAGGTGGTCTAATGTTATATATTTTTAAATGATGCACTTATAAGTCAATACATTTACTCCTGTTCATTGTTATACATTTTAAGAACCCTTTGACTTTTGCATATTTGTCTTAATCAATTTAACTATTCACCCATTTAAAAACGGCATTCCCCAGACTTCTTTGCAGTTTGGTGTGTCCATATTTCACAAGTATGATCATGACAAACAAGTGGAAGTCAGCTATGAGTGGCAGTTTTTTTTTTCCTTTTGTGACACATGCAGCCATTTTTCTTGTTTTTCTCCATTTTTTTTTTTCTGAAACTAGGACATGACAGCCAGTCATGTTGACTGCAGCAGGCATATTGCAATCTTGAGGAAAAGGCCAAGAAAACTTCAGTGTCCTCAACCTCACCTACTTCCAGACTTACAGTTGTTTCATGATGAGTGAAAAAGCACTCCTATTCAGGGGATGGAAATGTCAGGATTTCTGTAACTCACAGACAAATGTAATCGTAACTCCCCAGAGAGCCAGCAAAATTGATAAAACACAATTATTGACAATTGGATCTAAATGAGAAATGCTTGGGAGATTGAAATATTATATATATATTTAAACATCCTTGGGAATTTCTTCTCCTTTTAAAATGGAATGTCCTTATTCAACTTTAATGTAGAATGAATTATATAGTTAGAGGTTGGCCTGTAAAAAGTTGTTGTCCCCACTAAAGTAGGTATTTTTTCTTTCTCTTCATAGTCTCTATTTTATTTATACAAATGTTCCAATCCCAAATAAACTGTCCTTTTTGGACTGAGGGTTAAAATCCTTATGGACAATAAAAAGACTAAGAAGACACTCTATCTGCCAAGGATCTTGCAATCTAGAAGGGTAAAATATACACAAAGAAATAAATAAAATGCAAATGCAGAGATTAAGCAAGAAGATTGTTCAATTTAGAAAGGCTAACAGGGCAAAAACACAGCATTAGGAAAGGTCAAGAGAACAGGGTAGTATAGTTTGAGTAAATGACATCTTTCGACCAGAAATACAGGTTGATGCCAAGTCTTAGAGGTATTTGAACACAAGTGCAAGGCATTTGGATTTTATCTGAAAGACATTAAGGAGATTTTAGGTTACTTAGGTTAAGGTGATCTCATAAATTAAAGGGAAGACACTGGAATACAAAGAAGTTGACAAATGAGAGGTCCTTTCTGGAAGGAGAAATGGCAGGATATGGGAACCATATTCACATTCATCAACTTGTCTCAGGATAGACTGTTAGCTCTTTGTGAAAAAAAAAGTTTAACTCTGAGGCAAAAGGGGGTGGGGGGGCAGTTGGGGAGAGAAGAAGGTAAAAAATAGAAAAATTATATAAGCAAAAGAGGGGAATGCTGTTTCAATTTCTTGATATTTTCTTTTGCAACATTTTTTTCTTGCCTCATTATGGCATTTTCAAACAAAGGAATCTATCAAGATAAAAGTTTTTTTCTCTCCATGTCATTTAGATTGAATATGAAATAGCACACTTGGCTATTTTTACTTTGGTCCAATTTACAAAGGAAATGATAACTAAGTAGCTAAAAATCTATGGAAAGGAGAGGAAATTATCTTGTGGAAGAAAGTTTCTAGAAGCAGAAAGGTTATTTCTAGCTGGGTCAGCAGCTGCCTTATGCCAATATCACTGAACAGATAGAGAATTTGTGATTGGAGATGCTATGGAAAGGTGGCTTGACTGATTATTTTGTTTAAAAATTTTTTAGAGGATTATCAGTGTCTGTCACAATGTTGTGAGGTGTACTTGACAAAGTGAAATATTTTATTCTGATTGAGAATGATTTGTGTGAATTGATCCAGTGCAGAGCTACAAAAGAGATGGAACAGTAAAAATATTAGGGGGAAGTTCAAGGAGAGTATAGCTGCTCAATAGCCTTTTCTTATTATTATTTCCATGTTGATTAAATTGGTTGATATCAGCTTTTATCCGAAAGCAGAACAGATATGGGGTAATTTTTGTACATATCTGAAGGGCTTAATCTAATCACTAAGATTGCCCAACCCCTGCATACATATGACTCCCCTGGCCCTCTTTAACATTTGGGTCACATGTTATATTTCCTCCTTTTCAGAATCAGAGTTTATGAAAAGAAGCATGCATATAGCTAACATGTTTTCTACCCATGTGTAATGAAAATATGCTTCAGCAGCATGGAGAAATCCATTTTCTGCATAACACATGGCTAGGAAATAAAGGAAGGAGGATTAAAAAATAGTGGATTCAGGGAAGCAGATGTAGCTCAAGAGATTGGGCTCCCAGCTACGATACGGGAAGTCCCAGGTTCATTTCCCAGGGCCTCCTGGTGAAAGCACGCTGGCCCACGTGGAGAGCTGGTGCAACGAATAGAGACAAAGAGGAGAGACCATGAGAGACAACAAACCAGGGAGCTGAGGTGGCTCAAGCAATAGAGTGCCTCTCTCCCACATCGGAGGTCCCAGGATCGGTTCCCAGTGCCTCCTAAAGAGAAGATGAGAAGAGAAGACAAGCAGACACAGAGCGCACACAGCGCATGGACACGGAGAACAAGATAGAGAGTGCAAAAACAACATGGGGGAGGGAATAAATAAAAAAAATAAATCTTTTTAAAAAGTGGATTCAAATAAAATGCACAGATTCAAATAAAATGCATAGCCTAAGTCTAAAACCCACCTACTAAATATCATCTATACTAAAATCTTTGAGCAATTGTTGTTATGAATATTGTGAGCATTGTTCTAATTAGTAAGCTGCTTAAGAGCTCTGTAACCTCAAGGTTCTCATGAAGCAAATGAGAATTCCAATAAAAACAGCCATTTATCAAACACAAGTAGACATTTATCAAATATACATCTGAGTGATGTAAAATGAAGTATTGTATGCCTATTACATAAATTCATTCTTCTGATAAGAGAAGTTACCTTTGCAGTGAAATCAAATACATGTTTTAGTTCATATAATATCTGGCCAATATTTGCTCTGGCCCTTCTTTGGATCTGTTGTATATCTATTGATGTGACTATTTTTAAAAATCCTTGTGTTCAGTCAAGTGTTTTAATCAGTTTTTTGTTTTGTTTCACTCATTTCTACACCTCAAAACTTGATAAGACTAAGACTCAGAACACAAGTAAATGAACAAAGGAGATTTGGGAAATCAATTGCCAACTCACAGATAAAACCTAGCCCAATTATAGAGGTCAGACTGACAGTGGTAAAAGATTAGAACAGACGACAAGGGCAAAACCTGCCAAACTGGAGCTGTATTGTGTAATGAAAAACAAGACAAACAAAATATCCACTAGTTGGGCATTGAATCAGAGGACCTGGGTATTTTGCCATGGTCCAGTCTCAGAAATTATTCTGTACTTTGTCTTCATCTGTTTAATAGGGGTATTATTAACTGCTTCAAAGAGCTGCTTTTGTTGATGAAATGATTTTTGAAAAAATAAAAAGTAGAACACAGTAATGTGTGGGTTATCTCTGTTCTGCCTATACTGTCCGTGACAGCAGGGGACACCATTGTCTTGTTTGTAAACCAGCTGTTTCCCCAGTGCCTCACATAAAGGCTGGCCTATAGGAGAAATTCTGTAAGCATGTGTTACGTGAATGAAGGGCTAAAGAGAGGTGACAGTGATCTGTTCTCTCTGAAAGACATAACACCGAAGTAGAGTGGAAGAGATTTTTTTAAAAGGAAACTTCCAGTATATTATAGTAGTTATCCCGAGAATCCATAATCTCAGAAGAAAGACAAAGAGAACTACCCCTTTTTCTTTTTATTGTTTGCCAGGTTGTCCAACTCAGGTTTTCATGATGAGCAGAGAAGAGGAGATGTTCATTAACAAAGCTATTAACTGGCTCTTCTCCTAATTGTAAACAAAAGCGTGACAGATAGGACGCACTATGAGAATTTAAATATTTAGGCTCATGCTTAAAACTTAAATTAATCATTCATTCAAGAAACAGTTAACACCAATTTTGCATAGGCACCATGACGATATGGCAATGTGTGGAATAAAGATATGACCAAATAACTAAAGAAAGAACGCAGGCAAGCCCACAGTTCCTATCCTTAAGAAATTCATTGTCCATCAGGGAAAACAGATGTGTAAATAGCAAGCTCAATAAATTACAATTAAGATCAGAGTTTGCATAGGACCTGAGGGAAGAGTAAATTAACACCGCCATGGGCAATTCCTTTATTAACCCACTACTAAAGTTTATTTCCCGATGAGTTATATTAAAAAAACAACATGCTTCCTGGGTACAATTCAACTCAAAATGTATTAAGTAATAGTCTGTGAAAAGTACTTTACATATAGCAAAGACCTAGGGGATAGAGTGACCTTTAAGATGCAACTTCTACTCCAGAGGTCTTGGGCTGTCAGGAGCCCAGGCATCTAGCTGTACAATGAATGTCCCAGGAGTAAGTGCTGTAGGAACGCAGACAAGGGGAGGACCTTGTGATCTGGAGGAGTTTCAGGGCATCGGGATTGAGCTGGGATGTGAAATATGGGATGTGGACAGTATTGCGTGGCCCACATGTTAATGGGCTGGAAAAGATAACCAGATTTTCTGAGCTGGCATTGTTAGGTACAAGGAGAATATCTAATACTGCTACACAGGCGATATCATTGAGACATGGTTTCTCTGTAATGGGGAACATTTTTCAAGCTGTTCTCAATCTGAAAACTGCTTTCTGGCTAAAACAGAGTGGGATGTAATTACTTCCAACATAATTTAACAGTGATGAGCAGAAGCAAAGAACAACAGAGCCAAGAGCTGAGCACTGCACAAAGAGAAGAGGAAGAAACAGCAAAGTACACTCTGAAGGAATACAAATGTAATCTACACGTGCCTGGGACTGCACAGTAGCTGCTAGGAAACAAGGCAAACTAGTGTTTTTTTATTATATAGCATATATATTTTGAACTTGAAGAAGGAAGACCAGCCAAGGAATGGAAATTCTCTGAGATTAATAATCACAGCTCTGTACTACAGCTATCTTGTTAAGAGAAAAGGCAATGCTACATTTGTTCCATCAGAATTCTCCCTACTCTTTTCCAACACCATGAAGGCTAGATTTGGAGTGGATTTCGGAAGAGTGAAAAAATCACTGGACTGAAAATGAGACAGCATACAGAATGTCATCACTTTCAGAATCTCAAGAGCACTTGAAAGAAGCCCGGAAGCTGGTCACACTTTCTATCTTAACAAGTTGGACATGACTTGAAAATAACAACGCAATGGCATGGCCGATTGGCTTCCATTTTTTGGAGGGAGCACTGGTGGACTGGGGGACTCTAGATCTGGCAGTTCTCTTTGTAAAACTCGGATTCTATCTGCCTCTTTAAACATGGCAGGCGTCAGCAGCATGGACTTTTGTTTGTTTTTTTGCTTTTACAGTCTTCAATCTGAATTTCTAATCTACCCTAAAAAGTGAATATTTTAGATATTTAGGTCAAATCATTTTATTTTAAATGCCTTTTATGTAGATATATGCTGATATCACTGAGAATAAAGAGGGAGGGAATATTAAGTAAAGGAGGTCATTGATTTTTTTTCTTAATCATATAAATCCTAATAGTCATTTATTAATAATAGGAGTACTGAAGAAACATATACTAAATGAATGCTCTTAGAAAAATCAAGAAGCTTCCTACCAAGAAAGCAAGCCTTTGTCTCTTCCTTTGAAATAGGAATTCAAAGAAACCTTCTGCTAACTGAAAATGAGATAGCAATGATGGAAAAGAAGCTTTCTTCATTTAAGCTTATTGTACTTTTCTTAAATATAATTTTATAGAGTATGTTTTCCTAAGAAATTCTAATTATGCATCACCTTCAATTAAAATGGAGCAATCATATGGACACTTAACATCTCGTAGTCGAAAATATTTCTCAACATGGATCAAAAAACCTGAGATCAAATGCTGGCCTTACCAAAAGTAAACATAAATGCCAGGTTTACCACAAGTAACAATTTGTATAAAAAACAAACTCTAGATACAATGCAGCTGTGTGTGTGCATATGTTTGTGTGACAATCAATAGTTTTGAAAACTATTATTAAAATTCAATATGATAGCAATATGAAGTTTTATAATGGTGGTGAGAAAAAACCCAGATTTGTTCCCCATATTCCTTTTATTTGCAATGTGAATAATCAGAGAAAATAATCAACGTGTGGTGGTCCTTGCTCTGCTCCATCCACCATCAGTCACTCAGTGTTTGAAAATGAATGAGAGTGGGCACTTGGGGAAAATTAAGAACGCGACTGAACCCGCAGCTTTCCTGCCCTCTTCCTCTTTCCAGAGTCCTTTGTTTTTATTGTGGACTTGCTGGATCAATGGTCACCACTTTTCTCATATATCATAAAAGTGAAACGAGCAGCCTAGAGCTGTCCCCCGAGGCCGTGCCAGACTCTCGGAGCACTATTACATCTGTGTTAGGAAAGAGGCCGCCACCAATGCCCGAGTGTCATTCGGCTGAGAAGGGCTCCACAACCCCAGCATTCTTGGTTCTCCTTTAGCCTCACAGAAAGGGTCAGTTAAAAGGTTAAGACTGAAATTTGAAAGGAATACCAAGAAAGTTAATAGATGAAAAAATATTATAACTTTGAGAAGTATGGTTGAGGAGGGATTTCTTAAGCAAATTTTCAGAATAAAAAAAAATCAGCACCAAAATGATTAAGTTTGGTGCCATAAAAATTTCACCTTGTCAAAAATTTTTTCTACAAAAGATCACATGGAATAAGTAGACAGGTAGGGAGAGGATATTTGCACTTTTTAAAAAAATACTGAAAAAGGCTTCCTAACTAGACTTAAAATATATAAGGAACTTATACAAACCAACAAGAAAAAGACTATATAACACCAATAGAAATGACAAAGTGTATAGAGTTATGGTTTCTGAAAAAGAAAACTTGAAAAAATCATAGGAAAAGATGTTTGTTAGTCCAAAGCATTCCCTTCCTTCCTTCTTCCTTCCTTCCTTCATTTCTCCCTGCTTGCCTGCTTTTCTTCTCTTCCTTCCTCCCTTTTTTGTTCTTCCTGACATCCTTTCTGTCTTTCTGGCATATTTAGTTCAGATGCCATAGGTGGGGTTAAGTAGGGCAGAAATCAACATTGTGTTGGGGGTTGGGGAGCAGAAAACCACCTTATGGGGTGTCCGACCCTGAACGGGAAGAGGAGGTCACAAAGAGGGTCAGCAGTGGCCACACACAGCAACACCAGGCCTGGACAGAATGAGAGGGTCATCCATACAGAGGGGCAGGGGCACTCACTGTTGGTGGCCTAGACGCAGGGGTTTGAAGGGGCATGTATGCAAGGGTGGTGAGAGGATGGTTGGAGGATTTTTTGAGTTAGTAAATATATTGGATTTGGGGACCAGCATCTTCACTGTGGGATGAGAAAGTTACAATATGAAAAGTGGATAAATTAGAAGGAACCCCCTGGTTTTGGAATGGAATTGGATATATTGTAAATTTGTGGTATTTGATAGATAAATAGATAGATGGATAGATAGATAGATAGATAGATAGATAGATAGATAGATAGATAGATAGATAGACAGACAGATACAGATAGATGGATGATAGATGATAGGCAAATAGATAGAAATAGAAATAAATGTGTGTATATTGATCTACATGTTTCATTGACCTCTCTATCAATCTATCAGTCTATTTATCTACCTGTCATCCTCTAGCTCTGTCCATTCAGAGGTCCTAGAAGGAACAGCACTCCACCAATTTCATCCTGATTTCAAATACCATTTTCTGGTGCTCCTCAGAGAAGCGGCTGGTTTTACTGCTGGGATAGGCAAAGTACAAGCTAAGCCTTGAGCATCATATGCCAAGAAGCAAGAAAGTGCTCAGATATTGATGGGGACATATCAAATGAACACAGAATCTAGCTTGAAGGGAGTTTCCTACTGTTCAAATCTGGGAAAATTTGATATCAATATAGCAAATGATAGTGAGAACTGAAACACACATAATTTACTATCCCTGTGTTAAATAAGACTAGTAGTATACATATTTCCTATTAAACAATACTGAGAACAATAAAGAAACAAATTAAAGAACAAGAAAAAACTTAGGTAATTGATCCTAAGGAAATATAAAACCAAATAAATTAAAATAGCTTAATTTTCAGTACTATCAGCCAACAAGTCAAGATTCACTTCAACACCTCCACTTTAATTTGCTTACCAATCCAAAACATCATTTTTTCCCCTAATTCCAACCACTTCTTCACCATGTAAGATATGCTTTAAAATTGATGATCTCTGGCTATAAAACCATATCAGTATCTTCCCCTGACTTCTCTCTTTTGAGCTCTGCCAAATGTGTTTTTCTCCCTTATTTATTAAGTCTAATAAATCTGGTATGATTTGATAAATAGGTTTTTCCTCTGGCCTCTTTGGTAATCAACAATTCAGTTTTAAATGATTAAAATCCTTTGAATAATAGGAATCAGTGAGTACATACTGATATAAATAAATGACAAGGGAAAGCTTTTCTTTACAGTACAACTCAAACTAATAAATGTAGAAGAAATGATGGAATTAGAATACTTAAAATTTTTCAACCTTCAGAGTAATAAATAATTCAGTTGGAAATATCAATAGATCCCAAAACTAGTGAGCAGAAATTTGATGAGGAAAAGAATACTCACACAGTCTCAAACTACCTTATTATTTAAGAAAAGAAAAAATAGCAATGTTACAATGGAGAATTTTGGTAGACACCATTGACTCATTATTTACGCTAACAATCAGAGCATTGTTCTCAATGGTGGAATTCATATAAACAGAAAAGAAGCTCATCATTAACTCTGGTGGAAGTTATTAGCAATAACTCTACTCTAGATGGAATACAGATGTCCCCCACTCGGCATGAGTAGTGATGGGCAATCACACTATTCTAGATTTCTTGTTGGCTAATCATGGTAATTACTATACTGTTGCTATTACTTCTTGCTGTATTTGATTACTGAAATTGGCAAGGTAGAATGGGGTATGCACCACCTTAAGGAAAAAGCTACTGTTAATCTTACTGCCTGTAGCAGTTTAGCATTGTTTATGAATTCCAAAAATTGTTATTGGATTATGTTTGTCTATACCTGGGCATGATTAAATTATGATTAGGGCCATGTCAGTAGGAAGTTGAGACCCCATCCCCTTGGTGGGCAGGGACTCACAGATAAAAGCTACACAGCAGAGCAGAGGATTAATTGAAGTTTTGATGCTGGAGTTTTTGAGCTGGAACACCGTGAAGTAAGCACATGGAGGAGCTTGGTCGTGAGGAAGGGGAGAAGGCCCTGGGAAAAGAGATGAGCCATTCACTTGAGAGTCTACAGCTGGCCTTGTGCAGAGAGCAAAGCAGCTGAGCCCAGAGAGAATCAAGCCCCAGGGAGAGAGACAAAGTCTAGAGAGTCTGACCATGGAGCCTTAAGAGGAAGAGGATGGCTGAACGTCAGCAGCCATCTTGCTCCAACACGTGGCAATAGACTGGTGAGGGAAGTAACTTATGCTATGGCCTGGTAACTGTAAGCTTCTACCCCAAATAAATACCCTTTATAAAAAAACGACCGATTTCTGGTATTCTGCATCAACACCCCTTTGGCTGACTAATACACTGCCTATGGGATTTGTTCATTTGATCTGGATTGGGTAGTTTGAATTCCTAATTCTAAAACATCTCACAGAGACCAATACTTGTACTTGTTTTTGTCATAGTATTCATGATACTGGTCCATTGCATTCTATCCAGAATATCCTTCAACACTTAAATATACTTAAACATAAGTGTCCTTAAATACCTTTGCTCAGTGGCTCTCTCATCAGATGACCATCATGATGATTCATCAACAAATAATTCAAGATCTCATGATAAAGTTGAGTATAGAGATGGCCGAATAATCCCCATGTAGTGAAGATCTGGATCTCGCACCTTCCCTGAATTAGTCAACCTCTTGCAAGTGAGAACAAGACCAAAAGGGAGGACTGAAGTACTGAAAATACAAATGGACAATGTCCGGATTATAAATGAAAAAGAAGTCTAACTCACAACCTCTACAGTGGGATGCCAAACCACAATATCTGCAACAAGTGAAGGAAGCCAAATCACAATCCCTGTAACAATTGACTCAGACCTATCAGGACTCGGTCAATGACAACTGCCAAATTTTATATTTTTGCCCCATTTTCAACTCAGGACCTACCAGAGAAAACTAAATATGCTCTGCAAACAGAGCTACTCATTATTGTGCCTCCAGCTTCCTCTTACCAAGAACTTCCAATCCGAGCCTACCTAAAGTTTTTCCTTTTGTTCAATCTAAAGCTTTTCCTTTTCTCTGTCTTTTAGTCTCTGCCAAGATCAAGTGATGGTGACTGACTCCCTTGCTAAAGCAAGCTCTGAATAAATAGCTTCAGTTCCCATTTGAGGGGTCTTCATTTATTTCTTTGCCATTGTTCTGAGCAATCAAAGTTATCATCACTAAGGGGGCAAATCAAAATCAGGTGCCATTTGCTGGGATACACTGAAAAGAACACAGCATCATTTCTATCAAAATGCATATTCTGAATTTAATCAAGAAGAAACATCAATCTCAACTTAAGGGACAGTCTCCAAAATAACTAGCTAGAAATCTTCAAACATATCAAGGTAATAAAGCTGAAAGACTGAGAAACTCTTCTACACTAAAGGAGAGTAAAACATTATCAACTAAATCATTCTGGATTGGATCATTTTGTTATAAAATACATTGTTGGGATAAATGATGAAACACAACTGGGATCTATATATTACAAGACAGTTAGGTATCAATGTTAATTCTTGATTTTGATATTAATATTCAGGTAATACAGGAAAATATATTTTAAATTTTCTGAGGGTTTTAGGACTTCATTTCAGCAAATCATGCCCAAATATTTTGAAGAACTTTTTTTTTTCAGAAAAAAATTTTTCTCTATTTTTTGCAAGGAAAAAAATACATATAACATTTTATAAAATTTTGTTTGGCACAAATTCAAATTCAGAATAATGCCAAATAATGGGAAGAACATGGGTTTATAGGAACTCTCATGCATTCTCTGGTGGAAATATAGACTCAGGCAGACACTCTGCAAATAATCTGTCAGAACCTAATGAAATTATGTATGCACACACTTCCAGCAATTCCAGTTCTGCATATTCCTCATACAGGTCTACAGGGGACAAGAATTGGGTGCACACTGCAAAATTACTTGTGGTTTTAGTGATATCAGATGCAATGCATCTATGTGTATGAGTTGGGAGAGTGAAGAGCTATAGTTGGAGAATACATATCTTAGAATGGTTATAAACAACAGATGGTAACCACACAGTGGTCACCATGGTTAGAAACAACCGAGTCCCTGGACACAGAGCTACGTGGTTGGGTCAATAATCAAAATAAGAAAAAGCAAGATACATAGCGCAGTGCCATTTACATGAATTACATTCACCAGAACATAGACAATAAAAAAAGATACACATTAAACACATTAGAATGCCTATGATAGAACAGGAGGTAGGGGGAGTAGTGATGAAAAAGAGGAAGGCAACCAAATAAAATCAGGAATTGACTTGCTCTCTACTCTCATATATATTCAAGGTTAGAGTGAATCTACGTTTGTGAAAATATTTTAAGGGAAATAATTTCCATTTAAAAATATATGTAAAAAGATTTCTGATTTTAGCTCCAACATGTAAAGAGCTTAGAAGTTATCACTATCACGTTCACAATACAAGAAAATTAATGATTGAAAATCAGCTACTTTTACTGGACCTGCCAGGGAATTGAGAGGCTGTAGGAACAACTGCCATCCCAAAATCTGTACAGACAGTTGGATACAGAGCATCACAGCTAAGAATAACTTACCTTGAGCTGAAGTAGCCAGAGGCATAAACTGATCAGAAGTCTGTCTTAGTTTGAGAGTGCTGCTAGAACAAATACCACATATTGCTTGGTTTAAACAATAGGAATTTATTGTCTCACAGTTTTGGAGGCTAGAAGTCCAAAATCAAGTTATTGGCAGACCATACTTTTTCCAGGAGTCTATAGTATTCGGGTGATGAATTGCTGGCAATCCATAATTTAACCACTGCCTCCATCATAGGGTGACCTCTCTCTGTTATTCTCCTTTCCATCCCTACTACCATGTTTAAATTTCCTTTGCTTATGAAGACCCAAGTCATAATGAGTTAAGGCCCACCCTGATTTGATTTGGCCTCATCTTAACAGCATCTTCAAAGTTCCTATATACAAATGTGTTCCCACTTACAGGAAATGGGACATTGTAGGACTGAAGCATGTCTTACTGGGGGACACAATTCAATCCTCAACAAAGACTTAAATGGTAATTTTAACAAATTTCTGGAAGCTGAGTGTGGATGAGCTTGGGAGTAAACATCTCGAGGGGACACCTTTCTTAGGGGACTCACACACTCTCATGGAAATTACCTCTAGGAAACTCACATTGCTCTCAAGAGGAAGAGCCAAGAGAAATTACTGCGTGGCTCTGAAATAAGCTCAAAGCATTCTCAAAAAAAAAAAAGGGGGCTACTCTCCAGTGTAAAAAGACTTCAGCAGCACCATATCTCACTTACAGGGAAGTATATTTCCCAAATCCAGCCTCCTCTAGGCTTCATGTCTAACTAAGGAGGAAAATAAAAAATAATAATAATAATAGACACTTGAGAGTCACACTAAGTGTGTAAATGAGATAAATGCCTACTTACCTCATTTAGGCATTGTGTGAGATTTCCTGTTAATGTGGCTAGGAGTTGGGCTGTTTAATGTTTGTTGTGTCTGTAGGTGCTAGAGGCTCCATTTTCATCTAGTATCCTTGTTTTTGTTTCCCCTGATGTCTTTCAAGTTTCCCAAGAACTTCTTTTAAAATAGAGTCTCTGTCTTGAGCTCTTTCAGCTGTAATCCACTGTTATTTTACTGGAGCTCTGTTAATGTGGTGGTAAGGAGGATAGAGGGAGAACTATAATTGATATATTAGGAAAGGAAAGAAAATGGAATCACATAAAATGCCTAACAAAAAAACAGAGAAAGGAAGAAACAAGAGAAGAAAGAACAAATGCAAAGAATAGAAAACAGTTTCAAACATGGTAGTTATTAACTCGATAATAACAATAATCAATTTAAATGTGAATGGTCTAAATACACTTAGAAAAAGGCAAAGACTGTCAAAGTGGACAAAAAAAAAGAAAAAGAAAAACCCAACTATATGTTTGTTGTCCTCAAGAAACACAAGAAATCCATTTTAAATATAAATATTCTGATCAGTTAATCATAAAGGAGAGAAGCAGATTTGACTCAAGCAGTTGACGGCCCACCTCCCACATGAGAGGGCCCCAGTCCAGTTCCTGGTGCCTCCTGAAAAAAACAAAAACAAACAACAAGCAAAACAAATGATAAAACCAACTCAGGGAAGCCAATGTGGCTCAGTGGTTGATCACCAGCTTCCCATATATGAGGTCCTGGGTTCAATCGTCGGTCCCCAGTACCTCAAAAAAATAAATAAATAAAGCTAAAGGAGAGGGAGAAACATATACTGTGCTATCAATAAATTAGAGAAATTAAACTTGTTCAAAGAACAAGTATCAGTAATTTTAAAATATTTGATCTAAATGAAAATGAAAATACAACATTTCAAAATGTGGAATGCAACAAAAGCAAAGCAATGCTTAGAGAAAAATCTAGAGTGCTAAATGCACATATTAGAGAGAAAAAGATCCAAAAGCCATAACCCAAGCTTCCACCTTAACGAGTGTGAGAGAGAAAAGCAATCATAATCAAAAGCAAATAGAAAAAAAGAAAATAAATATGAAAATTAATGTGGAAATCAATTAATTTGGAAATAGGAAATCAATAGAGAATATCAATAAAACCAAAAGGTGTTTTTCTGAAAAGATCAATTAAATTGATAAAACTCCAGCCATTTAGACCAAGAAAAAGAAGATAAGACTAAAATTACTAATATCAGAAAATAAAAAGAGGTGTTAGAGTTTCCCCCTTAAGAGGTTTGCAATGATTGACA
>PVKH010007635.1:0-19963 GCA_004027955.1 Chaetophractus vellerosus | reverse complement strand
TGGCTCCATTCCGTTTCCACGGGGGGCTCCGCTCCATGCTTTGCGGGCAGCAGTCCTCCATGTTTTTGCGGGCTGCCGGCTTCCGCTTTCGCGGGCAGCAGCTCCGCTTTTCACGGGTGACCTTGCCATGCCCGTGGGGGCTCAGCCCTGCCCGTGGCGGCTTTTTGCCGTGCCCACGGCGGCTCTGCCCCGCCCACGGTGGCTTGCCTTTCTCAAGGCCGTCTGCCCGCTCGGAGAGGTCCCCGGGAACCGAACCCGGGGCCTCCCATGTGGTACACCGGCGAGCTCTTTATCCACTGAGCTATCTAGCCGGGCCTCTCAGGGTAGTTTTGGTCTGCATTTCTCTAATTCTAATGATGTTGAACATTTTTTTCATGTGCTTTTTGGCCATTTGTGTTTCCTCTTTGGAGAAATGTCTATTCAAGCCTTTGGCCCATTTTTTAATTGCATTGCTTGTCTTTTTATCATTTAGTTACATGACATCTTTATATAACATGGATATCAAACCCTTATCAGATATATGGTTTCCAAATATTTTTTTCCCATTGAGTAACTTACCTTTTCACTTACTTATCAATGTCCTTTTAATCACAAAAGCATTTAAGTTTGAGGTGATCCCATTTATCATTTTTTTCTTACAGCTTTGGCTATAAGGCTTAAAAAAATTGCCCAACACAAGACCTTGAAGAAGTTTCCCTACATTTTCTTCTAGGAATTTTATGGTTGCAGCTTTTACATTTAGGTCTTTGACCGTTTTGAATTAGTTTTTGTAAAAGGGGTGAAATAGGGGTCCTCTGTCTTCCTTTTGGATATGGATATTCAGTTGTGCCAGCACTATTTATGAACAGATTACTCTGGCCCAGTTGGGTGGGCTTTACAGTCTTGACAAAATCACTTTGACATAAATTTGAGGATCTATTTCTGAACACTCAATTCCTTTCCACTGGTCATCTGCATTGCCTAGTTTGTTGGCATACAGTCATTCATAGTATCCTCTAATGATATATTTTATTTCTGTGGGGTTAGTAGTAATATCCCTCTTCTCATTTCTGATTTTATTATTTGTATCATCTTTTCTCTTTTTTTCTTTTTCAATCTGGCTAAGGGTTTGCCAGTTTTGCTGATCTTTTCAAAGAAACAACTTTTGGTTTTGTTGATTCCATCTATTTTTTTGTTGTTGTTCTAAATTTCATATATTTCTGCTCTAATCTTTGTTATTGCTTTCCTTTTGCTTACTTTGAAATTACTTTCCTGTTCTTTTTCTCGTTCCTGCAGGTGATCAATTAGGTCTTTAATTTTTTACCTCTTTCTTCCTTTTTAAATGTAAGTGTTGAGGGCTATAAATTTACCTTTTGGTACTGCCTTCACTGCATCTGTTAGGTTATGATATGTTGTGTTCTCATTTTCATTTGTCTCTAGTTATTTACTGATTTCTCTTGCAACTTCTTCTTTGACACACTGATTGTTTAAGAAAGTGTTGTTTAACCTCAATATAGTTTTGAATTTTCCCTTTCTCCACCTGTTGTTGTTTTCCTGCTTCATTCAATTATGATCAGAGATAGTGCTTTGTATAATTTCAATCTTTTAAAATTCTTTGAGTATTGTTTTTTGACCCAACATATGGTCTATCCTGGAGAAAGATCCATAAGCACTAGAGAAGAATGTATGTACTGCTTTTGGTGGGTGCAATGTTTTATATATGTCTGTGAGGTCTAGTTTATTTATCACATTATTCAAGTCATCTGTTTCTTTATTGATCCTTTGTCCAGTTGTTCTAGTAAAAAATGAGACTGTTGTATTGAAGTCTCCAAATATTATTGCAGAGACATCTATTTCTCACTTCAGTTTTGCAAGTGTGCACCTCCTATATTTTGGGATTCCCTGGATAGGTACATAAATATTTTTTATTGTTATATCTTCTTGGTGAATTACTCCTTTCGTTAATATATAATGTCCTTCTTCATCTCTTATAGCGGTTTTCTGTTTAAAGTCTTTCTGATACTAATATCGCTACTCCAGCTACTGTTTGTGTGGAATATCTTTTTACAGTCTTTTACTTTCAGTCTATTGTTTCCTTGCATGTAAGGTGGGTCTCTTGTAGACAGCATATGGATAGCTGATTTTTTTATACATTCTTCCAGTCTGTGTCTTTTGACTGGGGAATTTAATTCAGTAATATATAATGATATTACTATAAGGCGTTACTTATTTTGGCCATTATATCTTTTGGCTTTCCAATTACCTATCTTACTATTATCTGTCTTTTAACCCTTTTTCTTACCCTTGTAAAAAATAATTTCCATTTCTGCACTCTTCTCCAGGCCTCTCTCCCCTGTCTTCCTTTCAGGTTGCAGCACTCCCTTTAGTATCTCTTGTAAATTCAGTCTTTTGGTGACAAACTCTTAAAAATTTTTTTTTTATATGACAAGCTTTTATTTTTATTTGTATCAAATTATAGAGTATTGTAAGTTTAAGATTATGATTTTGATATAGCAATACAACTTAAAATTTGGCAAATTAATTATCCAAAGTTTATTATATGCTTGAGTGAACATTGCAGAGATTATTTAACATAGCTTGGCAAGATAAAAATTTCTGTACCTCATCTGACCATTTGTCATGTATATATGTGGTATTTATATGTACATTTATATGTTTATATATATATAGATATATTTACATGTACACACACATATATGCACACAAACATACTCCTAAATTAAAATACTTATATAAAAAGCTAACGTTTGATATTAGGATTGCTTACTTTTTTTTGCAGGAAGTACCAGGGATTGAACCTGGGACCTTGTACATGGGAAGCAGGTAATTAAACCATTGAACTACACCCACTCCCCACTTAAAAAAATTATATTATTAAATTGCATCTGCATTCAAAGCAGAAATGTAAAAAAAAAACCTGATCAATTTGCTAAATACACATGAATTTACAAAATAATTAAAAGTGAAAAAAATAAATGTTTAATTGACATTTATGTAGAAATATCAAGCTATAGGAAAAAAAATCATTTTTAAGGTAGTTGAGAGAATAAAAATTCTACTGAGCATTATTGTACCCTCTAAATTAAGACTGAATATTGTTATAGTAGGAAAATATGGCAGACAATTTTCTTCTTTATTAATATGGGAATTCTCAAGAAGTAAGTAAGTAATCAGGGCAGTGTCTGTCCTCTCAGACTTAGATTTCCTACTCTTCCATCAGTAGAAGTCTGGCTTCCCAGAGAAGGTGCAGCTAGTTTCCTGAATTATGGTGCTTGCTACACAATGGCCAGCATGAATGCATTCATTTAGGGTCTTCTCAGAGATGAGTTGTTACAGAAAACCTCCAATAAATGCATTTCCAGCTCCATTGGTGTCAACAATTTCTTTTTGGTCTTGATGAAAGACAGCAAAAGTGTGGATTTCAGTTCTGTAGCCATTATAGTGTCATTGTTCCCTTGGGTGAAGACTACAATTTGCTGCCTTTTCAAGTTCACCTTTGGCAGGGCCTGTGCCCTTTTGGCTATCTCTTTAATGGTCTCAAAGCCTTGTTCTCTAGCAAAAGGAGCAGCTTCCATATCATTTCCAAAAAGTATGTCAAAATAAGGCATAATGTTCATCAATTGTTCCTTGTAAAACTGGCTAGAAAATGGTGCAGACAGATTTAAAGTGAAAATTCTGTTCTTTTCAGAAGCATGGTGAACCACTTTTAATACTGATTCTGGGGAAACTGTAAGAAAAATGTTTGCTATATAACAAACTTTTGCTTTCTCTACCAACATCCAGTTTTTTCTCCAGATCAAGGTTTTTTTTTCTGTTTATAGCAATTGGTAGCAGCAAGATAAGCTACAAGGGATCTGTTGTCACCAGTGAAACAGGCAGCACTAGCTCCTGTTGGCTGTTCATTCTGCTCATAGTAATGAGCATCCACATCGGCTTCATCAGCTTTTTGCTTCAGGATCTCCCCAAATTTATCAATTCCAATGCATCCAAAAAATGTTGATGCTTTGTGTGGTTGCTGAATCATCCACTCGGCCACTTTAACTGAATTCTGGGTAAAGCCACCAGCATGATTATTCAACTTTGAATTTGTTTTACAAGTTCATCAAACAGTTCCTTGTGTTTTTCTTCAGCCAAAATTTGGTCATTTGGTCTCAGAAAATACTTATGAAGGAAATCCTTATCCACTACAGCAGAAATGTTCAAGAGAGGATTTCCCATTACAAAAGTAATATTTTCACTCAGCACTGGTGGTGCATCCACCTTTAGCTTTTGGGGTTTCAGCTCTTCTTCCACCACTGCCCTCTTTGCATTCCCACCTGACTTCAGCTCCAGTTCACCCCACTCCCAACATACTGTTTTAGTTTTTGTTTATCTGTGAAGACTTTAGACTCACCCTCAGTTTTGAAGGAGACCTTTGCCGGATAAAGAATTCTTGACTGGTAGTTTTTCTCTTTCAGAACCTTTAATATATCATACCATTGCCTTCTCACCTCCATGGTATCTGATGAGAAATCAGTAGTTAGTCATATTGAGTACCCCTAGTATGTGATGAATTGTTTTTCTCTTACCGCTTCCAAAATTCTCTATTTCTGGTATTTGACCTTCTGAATATAAGTGTCTTAGAGCTGGCCTATTTGAGTTTACTTTGTTTGGGGTGCATTGTCCTCCTTGGATATTGATATTTCTGTCTTTCATAAGGGTTGGGAAATATTTGGTCATTATTTCCTCAAATATTTTTTTCTGCCCCGTTTCCATCCTTTTCTTCTTTTGGGACACTTATAACTCATATGTTTGTGCATTTCACATTTCATTCAATTCTCTGAGACCTATACCCTTTTTTACACTTTCTTCTCTTTCTGTTCTCTGACCTTTCAAATTCAGATGTTCTGTCTTCTAATTCACTTATTCTGTCCTCAACTGACTCATATCTGCTATTTAAATGCCTCCGATGTATTTTTAATCTCTTCCTTTGTGTATCTCACTCCCATAAGATCTGTTACTTTTCTTTGCAAACTTTCAAATTCTTCTTTGTTCTCAACCAGTGTCTTCTTAATATCCTTAATCTCTTTAGCTTTCTAATTGAATTTATTAAGGAAATTTGTTTGGATATCTGTGATTAGTTGTCGCAAATCCTGAATCCTGTCTTTCTTCTGAAGGTTTAATTTGTTCCTTTGGCTGTGCCATATCTTTCTGTTTCTTAGTATGGCTTGTAATTTTTTGCTGGTGTCTTAGCAACTGATAATTTTCATGCATTTATTCTGTGCTCTGTTTCTCTCTTTAGCATATGGATTTCTTACTTATTGTCATTTTTTGCAAAAGCTTCCTCTGTTCCTCCTCCAAGAATTTTAGTCTGTTCTGTTTGTTTTTTTATTTGCCTCTCCCTTTCTATATGTAAATATATATTTAGGTTTAAAAATTAGTTTTTACTTTGAATTGAAAAAAGTAAATGGATAAAGAAAGGTATGCCATGTTAACATTATTCAAAAAAAGGTGGAGTTACTATATTAATTTCAGACAAAACAGACTTCAGAAAGAGGAAAATTATCAGTGATAAAGAGGGGCATTTAATAATGAGTAAAGGATCAATTCCCTAAGAAGACATAACGGTATTAATGTGCATGCCACTACCCACAGATAATCAAAATATGTCAGTTGGGGGGGGGGCTAATAGAACTCCAAGGAGAAATAGACAAATCAATTGCTGTAGTTGGAGACTTCAACTCCTGTCAACAATTGATAGAGAAAATAGGAAGAAAATCAGTAACTCTGTGGACCAAGAGCAGAATTCATATTCTTCTTAAGCTGACACAGACCATTTACAAGATACATCACATTCAGAGCCATAAAGTACACTTTAACAAATTGAAGAGAATAGAAATCATACAAAACATGTTCTCAGACCACAGTGGATTTAAACTACAAGTCAATAACAGAAAAAAGGTGGAAAATTCCAAAATATTTTGGAGAGTTCATGGGCACTTTTAAAGAATCTATGGATCAAAGAAGTCTCAAGATAATTTATAAAGTATTTTGAACTAAAGGAAAATGAAAATATATCAAAATAAATTTAAAATGTAGGATGCAGTGAAAGCAATAACTAGAGAGTAATTTATAGCATTAACTGCATATATTAGAAAAAGTAAGATCTAACATCAACAATTTAAGCATCATCTTAAGAAACTAGAAAGAAGAAAGCAATTTAAGTCTAAAGCAAGCAGAAGAAAAGAAATTTTAAAAATTAGAATAGAAATCAATAGAATTGCAAACAAGAAAAAAAGAGAAAACAAAATCTGATTCCTTAAGAAGATCAGTAGAGTTGATAAAGCACTAGCCAGGTTAACAAAGCAAAAAAGTCAGAAGACATAAATAAACCAAAATCAGAAGTGAAAGAGGGGTCATGGCTGTTGATCTCATTGAGATTAAATTGATTAAGGAATACCATGAACCATACTATCCAACAAATTTTTTAATTTACATGAAATGTGCCAATTCCTTGAAAGACAAAAAATCTCAAAACTCACACAAGGAGAAAAATATAATCTGAAAAGGCTTATATCTAATAAAGAAGTTGAATTAATAATTAGTAATCTTCCAAAGAATAAAGCATAAGGTCCAGATAGTTTTACTGGTAAATTCTACCAAACATTTAATGAAGAAATGATACCCTTTTGCCATAATATCCCCCTGAAAATAGAAGAAGAAACTCTTCCTAAGTCATTTTATGTCTGGCATTATCCTCATACCAAAACCAGATGAATATATTTTTAAAAGGAAATCTTTTTTTATACATTTATAAAAACCAAATAAATATATTTAAAAAGGAAGATGGATATCTACCATGAACCTAGACCCAAAAATCCTCAACAAAATATTATCAATTGAATTCAACAAAGTATAAAAACACAACAGCCAAGTGGGATTTACTCCAGATATGCAAGCCTGATTTGACACTAGATATCAATATAAAATTCAGCACTAAAACAGAAATATAGTATGATCTATCAGTAGACTTGAAAAATTTGACAACATCCATAATGATATAAATAAATGACTGAATAAATTTAAAATGTTGCTAATACACAATTCTTCATGGAGAATAATTCCAAATAATTTATGTAAATACCCCACCCTCAGAGAGGTATAGCCTAACATCCACTCTTTAGGTGCTAGCTCTAGATCATGGTATCCTCCAAGGAGTTAGTTATAGAAAGGAGGAGTATGGAAATAAAGGGCAACTTTACAGTGACAAATCAAGGCACCATCAAAGATTCTTTCTCCCCAAAGTCAGCTATTGATAATACTGGCTTCCTGCCACATGGTGAGGCAAGATGGAGGCCTATACCTGCTGTGGGCCCTGCCTTCCCCCCCAGAACTCAACTGTGGGTGATCAGGCTTAGGACTTGTCTCTTTCTGGATCTCCTCTTTCAACCTCTGCTGCTCCACTTTCTCCCGAGTTCAGCTGTGGCCTATCAGGCATATGGCTTTTTTTCTTCAAGCCTTGAGCTGCCCCATAAGGCCAGCCTCTTGGGAGCTTCATGCTTCAGCTTTGGCTGCTAGTTATCCTTGAGTCCTCTCTTTTACATGGCCAGGTCAGATTGGCAGTGTTTCCTTTTCTGTGTCTCTTCTCTGTATCTCCATTTATATAAAGCTCCAGTAAGAAGGTATAGACCTGACTTGAGTCATGCTCACTGATGTATTCCAATCAAAAGCAGTCATATAAAGAGATATAATGAAGGTCTCTGTTACAGTTTGATGTAATTATGAATTCCAAAAATCCATATTGGATCTTGAGTCATACTTTTAAACTGATCTGCTCATTTGGGCATGATTGGGTTATGATTACGGCATTGACTAGGCTGTAGGGTGTTGAGCCCCACCCCTCGGTGTGTGTGGTCTCAAGTATAAAAGGCAAGGCCAAAGACAAAGGGAACAGATTTGAGAAGCAGATTTTTGAGAAGCAGTTCTGATGTTGGAGAGGGCCGAACACCTGATAGTCTACAGCTGACCTTGTGGAGGAAGCACTAAGCCTGGAGAGACATGCAGCCCTGGTAGGAGAGGAACCCAAAGGCCTAAGCCCTGGCAAATGTCGGCAGCTGTCTTGCTCCAACACGTGGACTTTGGTGAGGGAAGAAACTTATGCTTTGTGGCTTAGTAACTTTAAGCTTCTACCCCAAATAAATACCCTTTTAAAGACCAACCAATTATTGGTATATTTTGCAAAAGTACCTCTTTGTCTGACTAATACAGTCCCTTAGCCGAATCTAATGCAATCAAAGGGTCTCTCACCCATAGGAATGGATTAGTTCAAAAACAATCCTTTTTTTTTTTTTTTTTTTTGCAATTCACGAAATTGAAACTGTCACACCATGGGAGCTGACTCCAGAAAAAAGAAAATATGTCCACTTTATTCAGGAACAGATCAAACTGAGAGTAATAAAAACAATTATATTTAGACCTGGTAGACCTGGATTTATATTAAAAATTAATTTATCTAGATTGAATAACCACTAGATTTGATCCCATCATCTCAAAATATATAACTATAGTAAGAACATATAAAATATTAATTTTCCCTTCAGAAAAAAATTAGAAAAGCTATTTAAAACAAATCCCTCCCTTTTTTTTCAAAATTCAATTTGCGTGGCCATTTTATCTTTTAAAAATATTTGACTTTTCTATAGGTCTCAAAATTCATGGAATTGTTTCCCATGGGTTTTAAATCTGTGGAAAAGTCGATATTCTAATTCCATGCCTATTTGTGGGTTTTAGTGTCCACATGATATGAACATTTTGAAGTTGTTAAAATTGATGCTGGTTTACATTACTAGAAGCATCCATATTGAAATTTGAAGCCTCATTTTACGTGCAATGAATGTCCAAATTTACCTTCAATTCAAGATGAGAAACCGAGATGGCATACATTGATTATCCAGGGTTAGTCAGTTATTAGGGGGTAAAGTCTAGGTTCAACCCAGAGATTTCATATGTTTTATAAAAAAAACAAACTCAAAATTTATACAGATAACATGAAGATAATGTATCACAGAAAAAAGTTTTGACTTGGGTATGGTTGCAGTGATATACATATAAATTTGAATTTGCTTGCTGATTAGAAATTGGACATATTCACAAGTAGAGATACATTTGTAGCTCTAGGAACCTTCTCACTAATTGCTTAAAATTTATATTCCAATGATTTTATATGTAAATCAGGAGCTGTCTACTGATCAAATGAAAAGAAGCAAGACATGCATTTTAATTATATAAAACTGATTGCTAATATTGAGATTTTAATGGACTTATGGACTAATTATGAAATAATCAGCAAGAAATGTACTATTTTATTTTAATTTAACTTAATATGAAGACAAATGGTCCTTCCTATGTTTCATAGGAATGAAAACCACGGTATTTAGAATTGATATGAAGGTTATAGAAACTACAAAGTAGAATTGCATCCTTTCAAGATAAATGTCAGTACATACCTGTGTGTGTGTGTATGCACGCATGCACATACATTCTCAATTCTGATGTATAGTATTATAATAAGAAGGTATAGCTCCCCTTCTCATAAATGTGTCAACATGTTTAAACTTCTTAAGACCTGACATTGAAATGTATATTAAACTTGTCTCATGCTTTGGAATGGCTGGAATCAATAGGTCTATGGTATTTCTAAGAATAACTGGCTATCTTTGCATGCATACATTTGAAAAAGAGGGAGACTTTGCACTTAATATCATAGTTACACAATGGGTATAACTGATTGCCCCTTCTGGATAAATTAGTAAAATATCACTTGAAAATAAATCCCCAGTCCTATATCTAAATTTTTTTTTAATTAAATGTTTTCTTGTCTCTCAAAAGATCAGAGACACATAAAGAATCATTATCAAAATTCTTTAAACCTTCTCCTCCCCTGTTCTATCCTCTCAAACCACACGCCCCTCACCATGCTGTGCTCTCTCTTTCACTCCCCTCCCCACCACCTGCCTCTCTAAAGCATATTATTAATGGCTTTTACATTTCTCCTCAATTCCACTCACTGTATGTTTTATTTTCTTCCCCTTAAGAGTAATTCTGTGCTTTTTCCAACAAAATAATCAATTTGGTTTTGGCTTCTTTAATTTCAACCTTTCCTTTTCCTTACCTGCAATAAGCCTACAATAAGATCTAAAAAAAAAAACCTGGTAAAATATAATTTATTTTAATTGAGAATGAGGGGGGAGAGGCTATGAAACTCATATATTAATATTTTTCCTGTTACACTAGATTTCAATTTTTAAACCTTTACAACACTTCTCTCTTGAATTGCCAAGTTGGTATCTGTCTGCTTTCTGTGCCAAACCACGGAGCCCTGAAGTCAAAGCCTTACATCATGCAAAAACACTGCAGTGCCTCCTCAACGGAATTTGAGAAAGATTCCTTTCTCTGAAAGATACTTAGCTCAGAATCTTTCTGAACTCCTTATCTGGTTTTGACCCAGGTATGCAAGTAGAGAACATCCCTTATAACCTTTGAGAAAGTAAGTGGGTATTTGCTTCTCTGTAAAATATCCAAATGTGTATCAGATGTTAAGGGATTCCTCTGTAGTTGTTGCTTTCTTTCATTTAAACGCTTAGAGATGGCTGGAGAAATGCAAGTAGCAAGAAAAAATTTCACATAATGTTTGTCCCACTGACAACATATTTGTATCTATGTGTTCTAATACTAATCCCAGCTTTCCTTGCTATATTTCTGTGTTATAAAGCTTAAAGTTCAAGTCAATGTTTGTCATAGAGTGGTAAGCGAATAATTAGAATAATACTATTGGAATCAATAACAATTTGCTTGAATTTTCTCTATGACTCACAACAGTCCACGACATCTGTTCATTGATTTATATTAAATCACTCTTCAGATAAAACTGAATTAATTTAGCAATTTGTATTTTATAACAAAACCTGCAGAGGAGAGTTTGATCACTTGAGAGTTGTCTTATTTTTTTGTTTCCATTAACTTTGGCAGTTATATAAAAATGAGAAAACATGGTGCACATTTCTCTTAAATTAAAACAGATTGGGCCTAACACTAAGGGTTTTGCTCTTAATTGCTATTTTATTCTATCTGTGCAATCCCTCTAGTATCGCCGCTATCTCAGAGAAGTTTTAAGCACAGGCATATGGATCTATTTACAAGTCTTCACACTAAATTTGTTCAGTGCTTGATCTTCCATTTCTCTAATGACATTTTTTTTCTTTTTTGTCACCAACACATTCATGGCCTACAGTTGACTGCTTTTATTGTTTTTAATTAAAGTCTAAAGTAGAAAGTATCTATTAATCATTGTGTGAAGTCAATCATGGGTAAGGGTTTTATAAACTCTTTACAAGATGGATAGCAGTTACATAAATTGTCCCACCTTTGTCATCTTGGCAGAAAGACAGTCATTTAAGTTAATTATATCATAGGGGACACCTGTAATACAGAACTTTGGAAGGCGGCATCTATTTTGAGATACAAACTACTTTTTTTAAGAGCAAGAGATATGTTTAAATGTCATAGTTTATGATCATTAAATTCATTTTCATAGCACAATTGGAGAGTTCATGAGAGAAGAAATTTTAAAAATCTGCATTTTGTTTCTAAAGTCAGAGCATAGTCAGCTAAGCACTGTACATGAATTGTATGTTTTGACTTTTTTTCACATTTATCAATTCAGAGGTAAAGAATGTGAACTTTTGATAAAACATTCAAAAGCACATTTCCTTCAGTTTCTAAGATGGAGAGGACTAAGGCATTTTTTCCCTGTCTTCCTCTTTATGTGCTAGAAAACCTTTTCAAATTCAATTTAAAAACTTAATTCAGAGTAGAGGCATCACAGTTCATTATGATGAGAGGGTCTGATCTCACCCATACATACAGTTGTGTGGATTGAAATAAAAATATTGAATTGTTATTCAATGAACTTACTTGAAGCCCTTAAGGGGTTCTACATACTCAACATGTTTTCAGTGTTTAGGGAAATGGTAGAATTTGAGTGAATGATGGATTAGTTTTCCAAGTTGTCCATTTATAATAATAGCATAAACAAAATGCATCTCAGAGAGAAAAGTGTATATCATTCTATAGTGAAAATCATTATTATTTAGAAATGAAGAAAGGAAGACTCTCTGGTTATAATCTATGGGCTGGGACTAACAGAGAGGGGGTTTTGCTGGTCAAAAGAATACAGAAATCCAAAAACTTGGCAACAAAATCTGAAACTACCACCATCTGTTTGACATTTTTATGTGCCTCTTTATCCCTGTTTCTGGATTTCCTCATCTTACAGATAAAAGTGTTGAGATTTGTATTAGTCAAGATTCTCCAGAGAAACAGAACCAAAGGATATATACTAAGAGATTTACTATGAGGAATTGGCTTACGTGACTATGGGGGCTGGCAAGTATGAATTCTGCAGGGCAGGCCTCAAGTTGGAAACTCTGATAAAAGTGATTCTGAGGTCTGAAATGTCTGTATCCCCCAGGGGAAGCTGGTTGACTAAAGGTGAGGCAGAAATTCTCTCTGATTTCTGAAACTGACTGTCTGGCTTTTAAGATTTCCAACTGAATGGATGAGGATATTTCCCACATTGCTGAGGACAATCCCCTTTGTTGACTGTAGATGAAATAAACCATAGATGTAATCCATAAACTATAGCTACAATCAACTGATTGCAGATGCAAATTCATCTACAAAACACCCTCACAGGAACAATCAGGCAATGCTTGCTTGACCAAACAACACTACGCTATAATCTAGCTAACTTGACAGTGAACTTAGCCATCATAAGATCAATTATCCAGTTTCTTTTTTGTCTCTAAAATACACTGACAATTCTGCTGACTGTTTTTGCTAACTTTTTCTTATTCTCCCTCTTCCTTTTTCTCTTACTCCACCCCATCACCAGCGTTCCGATGAAGCAAAGATTTGCAGGAAATGGGCACTCCAAGATAAAGTGGGAAGACTGTGTTGGAAACAATGACCATTGAATTACATTAGTTTCACAGTGAGAAACTGGGTACAGGTCCAAGGCAACTGTTCACAAATTTGTACACCTTCTGCCTTAAGAGGATTACATAACCCTGCCCTTTCCCAGTGACCTGCAGTGCCTCCTTATTAGAATGCACTCCCACTGCCAGCCAAAGTTCTGTAACCTGTTTTGGCCAGTAAAATATAATGAAAATAGTGAATGAGACGTGCAAGCACATACACGAATGTGGTTTGTGGCTTTTGCTTATACACTCCATCATCAAAGTTGGATGTCCAGGATGGAATCTGCTCCTTCAACCTGAGCCACAGACTGATAAGACACATGGAACAGATCCACAGCCTTAAGCAGAAACATGATTAACCCCCAGCCGTAGTGTAGGATGAGAGAGAAATAAACACTACCTGATGTAAATCCCCGATATTTGAGAGTTATTTATCCCCACTTAGGCCGACTAATACAGGTACATATTTTCCCCAGAGTTTTCTTTATAATGTAGTTAATGTTTGTTTTCACATGTTCTTTGACAGTGTCCAAAAGATATCAAGGAACCAGGAAACTGTTCAGGAAATCAGGCCCTTTTTTGCCCATTGACCATGCCATCCAAATCCGTACATGTACTCTCTAAGTGTGCAGCCAAAAGACTCCTACTCAAAGTCGACTTCTGACAGTAATGAGGGATAAAGCACAAAGCCTCCTAGAGCCAGGATGTGTGTATTTCTCATTTGGATCCTACCAATATAAATTTCTCTAAATGAACCACTCAAGTTCATAATTTCTAAGGTCTTTAGGTGAGTCTGTTGATCGGGTAAATTAAATTCAATATAGTTACACAATAATATCCATAAAATATTACCTTTTACTAAATAAATGCAGGCTGTGATCCTCAAATCAAAGTTATACCAGTCTCAAAAATGGCAGAGAAGAGGTATTCTATTTTATTATAATAAGCAGTAAGTTTGTCAGTAAGTCCTTGAGAGGGGTCCTTCTAAAGAAAGAACTTGGAAGTATGTGTCTTGTATATATTGTGCCAATCTTCATTTTTCTACAACATGCTCCCCTTCTAAATGTCTTTTGTTTCCTTTAATATATCTTAGAATTTTTCTGAGTACAAATTACTGTCTTAGTAAATGGGCAATTTGAGAAATGTAATGACCATCAGAATCAACCCAGAACGAATCCTATTCATAACTATATATGGGTGGCTGAGGCATGGCAATGTGAACCATTCATTCATTAATTCAATCATTCACCAAAAAGTTAGCATGATCCTACTATGTATAGTTTCTATTCTAGGCACTGGGGATCTTACAGTGAACAAAATAGACCAAGTCCTCTGCATTCATTTTACTATTAGTTATTGTAAAAGGATCAATATTTAGGGCTTTTCCACTTTACTCTGTAGCCCTAGTAGGGTATGCTTATATACTCTAAATAAATGATTTGGTATTTAAAAATACAGAATGTGTCGGCCACAGTGCTAAAGGCTGGGGATACAAGAATGAACGAGTTCTGCTCCTGTCCTCAGTGGGGCTCGTAGCCACGACCTGGTGTGCTGAGCGCAGCAGCAGTGGTGTGGCTTCAGTCCTGAAGCAGTGTAGGTGAGAAAGGGCAACAAAGCATACGACGGGAGAGGGTTTGCGTCAGGGAAGTTTTCAGAAGTTAACTTTCATTTAATTTTAAGGATTATTTGCTTTTTCAATTATTTTAATTATGTAAAATATCTTCATAGTCCCCAAATCAAAGCTAAATAAGAATGAAAATGAAGTTGGCACAAGAGTATAAATATAAGAATGCTCTTCTTTTATAAAGTACTAAGTATATGGTGACACAGGGGAAAATTACAACTAATATAACTTATGGATGATAGTTAATAGTAATACTGTCATATTTTGCAGCAGGGGCAGCAGGCAGGTATATAATGGGGTATGGAATTTTTCCTTTTGGAGTAATGAAAATGTTCTAAAATTGACTGAGGTGATGACAGCACAACTCGGTGATGAAAAAGAGAGCCACTGAATGTATACTTTGAATGGATTGTGCAAAGCATAGGACTATTTAACACAAGGAATCTAGTGGTGGATGTTGGTCTGTGGTTAACAGAACAAATATGAGAATGTTTTTTCATGAACAATAACAAATATATATTACTAATATGGGGTGTTAACAATTAGTTGGGTTGGGGGAAAAATTCACCCAATGTAAGATATGGGCTAGAGTTAGTAGTAATATTTTGACATTGCTCATTCATAGTTTGTAAAAAATGTTTCACAACAATACAAGGTGTTGGTGGGGAGAGATATAGAGCTGTATGGTAGCCCTGTATGATTAAATGAATGTGGCTTTGTGTTTTTTTTTGTAAATTCACATATTACACTTATTGTTTGTGTATGTCCATGTATAAATGATAAATTTCAATATAAAAAGTTTTAAAAAAAGTAAATACAGAGAAATAAAAAATTTCATCCCAGCTCTCTCACTCTCCCTCCTGACTTAGCAATTAACTTTTAAACTTAATCTTAAAGAAGTATTATACAGCTTCCTCAGACATAGTCATTTCAGTGTTGTTGATTATCTACTTCTGAATCCAACCCAGACATACTGAATTGAATCTCTGAATATGGGCCCAGAACCCTGAATTTGAACAAGTGTCCCATTCTTAAGTATAGTGGAGTTTAGAAACCCTTTTCTTCAGATATTGAGATGCTTTGAATGAAGAAGAGATGTAGTAGTGAGGGGGTATGGAGTGGTTGAGAAGAGAGCTGAATCCTTGGTCTCACTACAGAGCATGGGATTTGAACTTTCGGGAGGCATTGAAGGGTAACTAAGCAGAAGAATGGGGTAGATTTGTGTTTTAGCATTTCAGAAAGACAAATCTGGACTTTTCATGGAGCACAAATGAAATTATTCTTTAAGTTTGAAAGAAGGAAGACAGTCTCAGTGTGAATATCCTTGCTGTCCTGATTTTGTGGTAATCAGGGTAGGCTAAACATTTGCTATATTAGAAACCATGCATGTGTCCCCAGACCTAGTTTTTCTCCGTAGGTCTGGTTTTTGGAATGCTGGTGATAAACTAAGCCTGATTTTTTATATGACCATCCTGTATGGGAAAAGACTGTAACATTGGTCAACCTTAAGAGATATAGCAGGGGGACAGATGTGGCTCGGGTGTTGGGCGTCCGTCTCCCATATGGAGGGACCTGGGTTCGATCTCTGGGATCTCTTGGTAAAAATTTAAAAAAAGAAAAATATAAAAGGCACGTGGGCCACCAGGCTCTGTGCCCTGGTGAGCCACCAGGCCCCCCGAGTCACGCAGCAAGATAATGATGTAAGAGGAGAGTGACACAAGGGAGAGCCAAGACAAGATGCCCTGAAAAACCAGGAACTAAGGTGGTGCAGGCGGTAGGACGTCTCTCTCCCACGTTGGAGGTTCTGAGGATAGAATCCCAGTGAAGACAGGGGAAAAGCATGAGAAGAGAGGGCAGGAAATGGACACAGAGTCGTCCAGTGAATGGACACAGAAACAGCAAAAATGGGGGAAGGGGAAGGTAAAAATGGATAAAAGTAAACAAATAAATAAATAATTCTTAAAAAAATGTGTAGTGGAGAAGACACAGACTATAGTTTGTAGCAATACTTTGATGATGCTCTTTCATGATTTGTTAACAAATGTTTCACAACAATTCAGGTTGTTTGTGGGGGGTGGCATGTGGGAGCCCTGTATGATGTTATGCATGTTTGTTTTGTAAGTTCACAATGTTTACTGAACACTTATAGTTTATGTATGTTCATGTATGAATTATATACTTCAATAAATTGTTTAAAAAGTATCAACCATCATTTAAAATTTTGATATTCAGACTATTGTTGCAAATCTTCACTTCATCTACTTGTGCTAGTTAAATTCATTGTTTCAGTGGCATTTTCAATATCTAGAAAATGAATCATTCAACTAGTAAATGTAAAATGAACTTCTTCCTTGGAAAAAAGCAATTGGCATACAGTTTCCTTTCACCTGATATTTCAGCCAAGTATAGATATATCCTGTAATTGCAATTAGATCTCTGGATACAAACATGTATTCTAATCATTTCATTTTGCATAGTACTGTCTTGTTTGCTGATATATTTTAAATCCTTAAGGCATGGGCACAAATCCTTTTCTAATTGGCATTAAATGAGACCGATATCATTTTGAAATAAATAAATATGTTATATAAATATGTGTGTTTAGAAAAATATATATACATATAAATATGAGCATGTAAGAACACTTTTTGTATACACATACTATAGCATATACATATACACACATACCTTATATAGAAATACTTTATTATTTCATCTCTTTTAGAAGAAGGAATGAGTGCTTAATAATCATATTTTCATGCCTTTCTAAATTGCAATTCATTCATTCATTCATCCATCATTTATTCAACAAACATTTTTAACGTAAGAAGCAAAAGTAATCTTAGTACATCATATGTATTCAAAGTTCCATTTAAAACAGCTTTGCCCTTGATCCCATTCTAATAATTGAGTTGAGAAAAGAAGAAGCTGTTATACTATTGCCTTTCTTTCTAGTCTTGCTCTGGATGGATGGAGGAGTAAAATGGACCAATTCCTTTTATTTATTTATTTTTTCTTTATATACAGATATCCAGATTTTTGTTTCATATTATTTTATTTCTACGATTCAAGGTTTCCAACTATCATCTTTGAGAGTTCAAAAAAAAAATCCACAAATATGATTTAGTTTTTGGGTTGTTTTTTTTTTCCAGTAGTTGCTCTTGTGGAATTTTTTACCCCAAGAAAGGGGGTTGGGATCTATGTTTTGATTCTAAGCAATTTAGGGCCTGTTCAAAATTGAGTACAAAATTGTGCACAGGCACTGACATCTTCACCTTGAAGATATTGACCCTAAGGTAATCTAACCCCTGATAAAAGCGAGAATTTTTATTTTGCTTTCTAATTCTTCATGCTTTAAAAACAAGTCCAAGGTAGGTAGTTAAGCTGTAATCGCTTCTAATGACTGTGACATTTAAGAACAATGACCCTCTGAGATGAAACTATTTGGTCATTCATAGGTTAGTTAACCTTTGGAAGCTCAAAGCCTCAGTTAATTTTAGGAGAGACAGAACTTCAGAGTACAAACATGTCTGCATTTTTAGTGATAAACTGCATGGGATAATTTGAGCAGTAACTTTCTGAAAGAATATTTACTCAGGTGTGGAATGAATAATGTATCAATAAACAATGAGAATGAAAAATGTTCATTAACTAACAATATTGGGAGTGAGCTAATTACGTGATTTTTTTAATTGAAGCATGTGTTTAGAAATGAAGATATCAAGGGAATTCATTCAGATGGCTAAACAGACCAGTCTATCAAAAGTCAGACAGATATTTACTTAAGGAAATAATTTTGTTTTCTCCTTATGTCCTTGAGTCAAAGAGAAATTTCTGTTCCCAGATAAATGTCCAATGAATGTGACATGAATGTGCATTGTTATAAGAATAAACTTGCATAATATTGAGATTAATTTGCTTATATTCCATAGATACATGCCAAAACTTTAATGCTCTCTGTGGGAGAATTTACATTTAAGCATTTGCAGCATATGTGCATGCATGTATGTATGTAGATATGTATTTTTTTTCCTTAGAAATGTGTGACTCTAGAAAGTAAGGAGTTAAATGTCTCTATCTAGTAAATATCTTTACTTTGTTTTATTTTAATTTTTCCCTAGATAATAATTTACATGAAAATGCATAAAATATTATTCTTACTGCTCAAATTAAAGAAAGGCATACGAATGTAAAGCATGATGGTTAATATCTATGGATTTCCTTTCTTCTCTGGTCATCAGTATAATCTGTTTCTTTAAGTGATGCCAACAATAGTATGATTTAAAAAAAAATATTATGCTATCAGCATATATATAAAATCCCTATGGTATGTGGAGAACTTCTCAATACCATAAGAGAAAAAAAATCCACAAACCACTTAAGAACTTTTCCTTTTCTACCAGCAGTTGCCTAAGTGACATCCCTGATTTCATTAAAAAAAATGATCATGTTAACCAAATTATGATGCTTCCTTCTTTGCCTAAATATAAGGTCAATATTCAATCTTTTTACAATTCTGCATTTTCTTTTCAAATATCATTATCATGATCTATCATATTGTTAGATTTAGAAAACAAATATTTATTTCCAGGTATGTACTAGATGACAGTTTGCTTCTTTATGCCATTGTGCGAGCTTCTTTTGCATGTCTTTAAAATCATTCATCGGATAGCGATTGTTTTATATAAGCAATGCAGTATGTGTAGGATGAAAAGAGGTACCACTGGGAGTAGTTTCTATATAATTGCTCAGAATATGCTACCTGAATTCCATTTGTCTTTCCAGGAGTTATGTGATAAAAGGGATGCTTGTATATGCATCATTCACCTACATCACATTGCAAGAACTAAGAATTGTATTTGCAAGTACAATTTCAAAGAGCCTGGCAAGACCTACCATAGTACTAGAATAAAAATGATGTTTCCAGGGTGCATGGCTAATGTGTGTTATGCACTTTGCTGTAAAATTTTTTCAAGAGTTGTATTGCACCTTTGATGTAGAAAATTGTTCCTCCTCTCCTTCGCTTCTTTTCTGTCTGCCTTTGTCACTGCTTTGCTGGATTGTTGGTGTAGTCCACATAAAGTGCACCTACAAGGAATTGGAAGAGATAGTAAACATTCTTGGGGATATCTGAGAGAGAAGAGGTACAAATATAGGATGTTAAGAAATACAAAGAAAAGTGTTGCCTCCCCGACAAAATTCATATTAGCACCTCTGTGTCACATTATTTTCACCATTATTGAAATCACGCTAACCTTTTGTAATTATAATATAAAATATAGAATATATTATGATGATTTAGATGTCATCATATAAACTCTTT